>CM068773.1:2115109-2376186 GCA_035084275.1 Hydrolagus colliei | reverse complement strand
TGGTCGGGGGTACAGGGGAAGAGAGGAAGAAAAGGGGGAGAGTTGGGAGGGCAGCAGAAGAGGGGGGGGTGGCATTGAAGTGACCAATTTATTATTGTTTTTGTCAAGGGATTATTATCAGACGTGTGTGGGGGGGAGTAAGGAAACTCGCCCCAAGTTACACCCTGCCTGGACTCGAACCCAGCGTGGAGCTCCTGTAGCTCTGAGCTTTAGAGCCTCCCAAGTGCGAGACCTGTGTTCGAATCCAGCCGGGTCAGGACGAAACCTGGGGCACGTTTCCTTGCTCCACACGCACGCCCGCCTCAAAGAAAACCCCCACAGTAATAAAAATTGGTCATTTCAAACCATAACTGTTGGTAGGACACGGCCGTTCGCAGTTGGCTGCGGTGTTTCAAGGCAGTACATTCCATGAAGCGCTTTGAGACGTCTAGAAGATGCGAAAAGTGCATCGATTCTTCTTGCATTCACGAAGAACGCTCTCGCAACTGAGCTACAGGTTCAAGAAGAACGCTCTCGCAACTGAGCTGAGGTCACTCCATTCGGTTCAGGAAACCGAGGAAATAAGGAGAAGGTGACAATGAAGGGTTGCGGAAGAAAGTACAGCAAGTCTCTCTCTCTCTCTCTCTCTCTCTCTCTGTCTCTCTTTCAAGATTTCCCTGTGTCTCTTGCTTTCTCCTCTTGCTCTTGTTCAAAGTGCTTCACCGAGTACGCTGTACAATGGGAATCAAGTATGTATTTTACGGGCGGCCAATTGTGCACGGCAGGGTTCCCCAAACAGTCGTCCATTGAAATGACAAATTTATTTAGGTATTAATGAGATGACGTCTGAGAGAGTTTCACAATAACGGATCCCGGGCTCGAGCCGGGGGCAGTGGGGGGGGGGGGGGAAAGGTGACCGAAGGAGAGGTCAAAAATAAGTCTTTAGCCGAGAGCTGGAACTAGGGAGAGGTGGGGGGGGTGGGGGGGGGGGGGGCGAGGTGAAGGGAGTGAGGAAGGGAGTTCCAGAGCCTCGGGGCCTAGTGGCTGAAGGCTGAAGGATTCGGGGGACGAGGAGTAGGCCAGAACCGGGGAGCGAAGGCAACGGGTGCTGGGTTGGGTGGGGTGGGAGGAGATCAGAGAGCTAGAGGGGTGAGCAGAGGAGCGGAGAGAGAGAGAGAGAGAGATTTGAAGATTTGAAGACGAGAGCGAGGATCTTGAAATCGATCCTCTCCGGGACAAACAATGCAATCAATTCACTTGGCCGTATGTTCTGCGATGTGCTTTGAGACGTTTCGATGACACGATCAGGCACTTGGATTATTATTCTCATCACTATTACTAATATTACACATTATCGGGTAACTTTCTGGTGATTGTCATTCTCTCTGGCGGGCAGTGCGGTCTGTCCAGTTGTGTCTCTCGTGATTCGAACACAGGTCTCACACTTGCAAGGTGAATGCTCTAACCACTGAGCTACAGGAGCTCCACGTTTATTGTCAAGTTTGAGCTGGGAGTCCATATCCCAACACTGTACACAACTAAATGGGAAAGTACGAGAATTAACGCAACAGGAACAAAATGACTTTGATAAAGCGCCTTTCACTGAGGCACTGAACAGCTAGGTTGGGACCCGAGCAGGGGCGGGGAAGGCTCGGGGTCGGAGTAGGGGGGGGAGGAGAGTAGGAAAGGAGAGGGGAGAGTTGGGAGGGCAGCAGAAAGCACGGTGGCAGAGGAAGGTCTAGAGACCGGCCTTGAAGGAGGAAAGGGAGGAAGGGAGGGTGAAGGGATTGTGGGATGGAGTTCCAGAGCGAGGGAGGCAGAGAGGCTTGAAAGCCCGGACACCGACGCTGGAGAGGTTCGGGCGGGGGACAAGGAGCAGGCCAGAGCTCGCTGAATGCAAGGGATGGGCAGGCTGATAGGGAGACAACAGGTCAGAGAGATAGGTGGGGACAAGACATGGTAAGGCACTAAATCAAATGCTAGAATTGTTATTATTGTTCATATCACCAGGTAACTTTCTGGTGATTGCCATTCTCTCTGGCGGGCAGTGCGGTCTCTCCGGCTGCGTCTCCCTTTACCTGATCTCCATGGCGGTGGCTGACTTGGCTGTGGTGGTCACGGATGTGATCCTGACCAGGCTGAACTTCCTGTTCCTCCCCGTCTGCTTCCTGGACCTCACGGTGGCCTGCAAAGCCCGGCAGGTCCTCCTGCGCACTGCGGCCGACAGCTCTGCCTGGATGACCGCGGCCTTCTCCATCGACCGGTCCATTGCCATCGCGAGCCCGAGGCTGAGGGCCAGCTACTGCACGGAGAGAACTGCGGGGGTGGTGGTCAGTCTAGTCTGGCTGCTGAGTGTCCTCAACAACATCCCCTGGTATCTGGCCTACGAGCCTTGGTTCACGGTGGACGGCTCGGCCTGGTTCTGCAGGTCGATCCGTCTGTTCTACGTCTCCACCGAGTGGAGGGCCTTCAACTTGCTGGACATCATCCTGACGCCCTTCCTGGCCTTCCTCCTCATCCTCGTCTGCAACGTGCTCACGGTCAAGCAGGTGGTGGCCGCCAACAAACTTCGCCGGGCTCTGGTCAGGACCAGCGCAGATCGCGTGGATCCCGAGATGGAGAGTCGCAGGAAAGGCATCATCCTGCTCTTCATGATATCAGGGAGCTTCATTTTGCTGTGGATGGTGTACGTTGCGTACGCCATATTTGGCCTGCTCTTCAACTACAGTTTCACGGGCTTCAAGGACCCGATATATATCTTCTACGAGACCTCCAGGATACTGCAGCTCAGTTGTAGTACTACCAACACTTGCATTTATGTTGCCTGCCAGAACAGATTCAGGCAGGAGCTGAAGAAAATTCTAACCTGTCCTTATCGCTTGCTCAGCAAACTGGTTAAATAAAAATAATAACAATTATAATTCTTACTTTGAATTGTGGAGTCCTGTATCTCGGTATTCGGTTTCCCTTTCAGGCTCTGGTGAGTCCGCACCTAGAATACTGTGTCCGGTTTTGGTCTCTCCTTATTTAGGAAAGGATGTACTCGCCTTGGATGGGGTACAATGTAGATTCACTAGGTTGGTTCCTGGGATGAGGGGGGTTGAGTTATGAGGATAGGTTGAGCAATCTGGGCCTATATTCTCTAGAATATAGAAGAATTAGAGGTGATCTTATGGAAACCTATACGATTATTAAGGGGCCCGACTAAATAGATAGTGAGAGACTGTTTCCCCTGGTTGGTCACCAGTCTTAAAATTAGGGGTCAGCCCTTTCGCATTCCATCGAGAAAAAATCTTCTTGACTCGGACAGTAGTGAATTTAAGGAATTCTCTACCCACAAAGGGCTGTAGATGCTCAGTCAGGTCTTGAACAAATTTTATCTTTATTTATAAAAGATAAATTATATGTTATCGATTTTATAGATAAAAGTTTTTAAAAAATCTTCGACCTGGATTTCTTGCAGATGAAAAGGGATTAAGGGATATGGGGATAAGGTGGGCAGTTAGAATAGATCAGCCATGATCTTGTTGAATGGTGGGGTAGGCCCGAGGGGCCGAATGGCCTGCTCCTGATCTTAATTCTTACGTTCTTATCTTTTTGTGTCTGGAAGGATTATTATTTTTATTATTATTATAGCTGCCAGAACTCAGTGGTCAATAGAGCAACAGGACTTTAATTGAGTGACGAAGAAGAACAATGGCAAGAAAATGACATTTGTATAGTGGCTTTCTCAGCATAGCAAATGTGCAATAAAACAATAATTGTCATTTGGTCATGAGTTTTTCCTTTGACCTTTCCGACTTCAAACAGGACCTTGCATTTCTCTGTCACCTATGGTCTCTTATGCAGCCCAGAACACAGCAATTCGGTGGGGTTGGGCACCAAACACAGAGAAGGAGCGAGGCATGACTTGGCGATAACATAACAGATGGATTCAGTTCAATGATGAGAGCAACGGCAACAAAATTCCATTTATAGAGTGCCCTTCACGTCGGGAGGACATCCCGAGGAGCTGAATGGTCAGGTCGAGACCGAGTGGGAGCGGGGGAGTTGGGTTAGGGGGAAGTAGGAGAGAGGGAAGAGTTAGGAGGGGGAGCAGAAGGCACGGTCGAAGAGGAAGGTATTGAGACCGGCATCCAAGGAGGAAAGGGAGGAAGCGGGGTGAAGGGATGGCGGGATGGAGTTCCAGAGTGTGGGTGAGGGTAGAGTAGCTCGGGCGGGGGACACGGAGCAGGCCAGAGCCCGCTGAACAGAGGGACGGGCAGGCTGATAGTGGAGACAGCAGATCAGAGAGACAGGCGGGGGCGTTTACGGCCTTGAAAGTAAGGATGAGAATCTTGAATTCGACCCTCTGGGAGATGGGGAGCCAGTGAAGACGGGCGAGGGTGGGAGTGATGTGTTCACGGAGCCTAGCAAGCGAGAGACATGGGGTCGATTCCTGTCAGAGCGAAAATGTTTGGCAAATCTCTTGCTTCTTTTTACCCAGCAGCAAGTAGATGCTGAGAGTTAATTGGTGGAATCCTTACCTTCCAAAAAAAACCAGTCGTGAACAAATGTGTCTCACCACCATTTCCAGCGCTACGTCCCAGAACGAATCATATACTTGGATGAAATTCCAGGTGGGGTTTTCCTGGACTGAGGAGGTCCTTCCATTTTCCTACCAATAACAAGTTCAATCCAGCAACGTTCTCCCCCCAAACCCCCCTCACATCCCACGCACAGTCTGACCTCTCCATCCACGGTTCTCCTCTACTGATCCAACGAACCACAGCGCAAAACAAGAGTAAATTATCTGTCTGCTGGGGACCTTACAACCCTCTGGCTTCAATATGGATTTCAACATTTTCAGGCCAAACTAGTTCACATTCCACTCCCCCCCAACCCCCTCCCCCCACAACCGCTCGCCACCCACCGCACCCCACCCAACACTCCCATCTTCTGTGACCATCTGGCAGGGTGACCACAGTTTTGCAATTTCACATGAACTTTGTTTTCCTGCATTAACACGCCTCTTGTCCCCTGTTTTGTCGCAATACCTGCCATTGGCGTTTTAATTCACAATGAAGCAATCAAACACACAATCAGAATGACATTTATTTAGTGCCTTTCACGTCGGGAGGATGTCCCAAGGAGCTGAACAGTCAGGCAGGGACCGGAACAGGGCGGGGAGGGTTCGGGGAAGGCAGAAGGAAAGTAGGAAAATTGTAGGAAATTTGTGGGCTAAACGGGACAGCCAAATAGCACACAGCAGCGTCTCACAAACACTCGTGGAACTGGGGATAGGGGAGAAAGGGGGGAAAGAGGGTAAGGGGAGGGGTCAGGGTAGGGGGACAGAGAGCAGGAAAACTAACTGTATATTTGTGGGCAAAATGTGGCAGCCAAACTGAGCACGACATTCAACTGGATTTAAACTAAATGATACGGCATTGCATCGTGGCTCTGTGGCTTAGATGGTAAAGCGCCTGTCTAGCAAACAGGAGATCCTGGGTTCAAGTCCCAGCAATGCCTTGAAGACCATTTAGTTTTGCTTCTTGTGACTCACACGCAGAGACGAATCGAATCGGAAGCAATCGACCACTTTACTAGCAAAGTGAAAAATCCATGACTAGATTCGCTTGGGTTGGGAAGTCCTAGGAGACATCTAAACTGAGATCTGAGAGACACATCGAGGATGTATAATGTCTGTTTTGTTCAGCTAACAATGTCCACAGTATCACTGGCCTCTGCATGAAGCAATTCCTATTCATTTCTATTTATAATTCCATCATCGCTATCTTATATTTCGATTCCCTGGTTACTGACTCCAAAAAAAAAGTGTAGCCAGCCTTCCAAAGTTGCACAGCCTTCACAATAATAGTAATACTAATAATCCTTGCGTTTGATCTAGCGCTTTTTCACATCTTATCTACGTCTCAAAGCGCTTCAGAGAATATACTGTAAAGTGAATTGATTGTACATTTGTGGGCAAAACACGGCAGCCAATTGCGCACAGCAGCGTCTCCCCACAGTCGTGGATTGAAATGATCAATTTTTATTATTGTGTGTTTTTTGGGGGGCGGACGGATTATTATTCACCCTGTGGAGTAAGGAAACTTGCCCTGATCTGCCTAGATTTGAACACAGGTTTGTGAGGCGAGTGCTCTAACCACTGAGCTACCGAAGCTCCACAATAGGACAGAACCCTCCCCCCCCAACTATCTTTCCTACGCCCGAATCCCTGACCAGAATCCGTGATCCTCGTCCTCACCTACAAGGCCTTACACGGCCTTGCCCCACCCTAATTAACCGATCTACTCTCCCCCTACACGCCCACCCGGACCCTCCGTTCAACAGGACTTGGCCTGCTCCAAGCCCCCCGCCCGAACCGCCCCACCATCGGAGGCCGGGCCTTCAGTTTCTCCGCTCCCACCCTATGGAATGCCATCCCTCAATCCCTCCGTTTCGTCTCTTCCCTTTCCTCTTTCAAGGCCGGTTTGAAGACTTTCCTCTTCGATCGTGCCTTTTGTTCCACCCCGAACTCTTTTACCTCCCCTTCGTGTTTCACCCCTTCCCAAACACTCCCCTCCCAGCTCGGGTCACACGCCTCCTGTTCAGCGCCTTGGGACGTCCTCCCCACGTGAAAGGCGCTCTATAAATGTAATTTGTTGTTGTTGTTGTGATGGGGTCGGGATCAGGGAGGGTGGAGGAAAGAGAGGTGAATGGTTGAGAAGAGCATCTTGAAGTGGGAGCGGAGTTGGTAGAGGGGGGGGGGGGGTCATGAGGTCACCAATGTTGGGTAGGACAATGCCACGATGGAGGATTTTAAAGCTGAGAAACAGGTACTTAAATGGAACAGGCTCGGGAGGCAGGGGAAGGGGGTGGGGGAGGCAGGGGAGGGGGGGTGGGGGAGGCAGGGGAGGGGGGTGGGGGAGGCAGGGGAGGGGGGTGGGGGGGGTGTGGGTGGGGGTGGGGGGGGAGTGGAATGTGAGCTGCGGTGGCCTGTAAATGTTGAAATCCATATTCAAGTTTGTGGTTCGTTGGGATCAGTGGAGGAGACAGTGGACGGAGAGATCGAGACTGTGAGTGGGGAAGGAGGTTTGAAAATGTCAAGAAACCGGTAGATCAGGTTTATATTTGCTGGGGAACTTACAACCCTCGGGCTTCAATATGGATTTCAACATTTACAAGCCATACACATACCACTCCCCCACCCCCCCCACCTCCTCCACCCCCCCTCCCCTGCCTCCCCCACCCCCTCCCCTGCCTCCCGAGCCTGTTCCTTTTAAGTACCTGTTTCTCACCTTTAAAATCCTCCATTGGAGGCCGGGCCTTCAGTTTCTCCGCTCCCACCCTATGGAATGCCATCCCTCAATCCCTCCGTTTCACCTCTTCCCTTTCCTCTTTCAAGGCCGGTTTGAAGACTTTCCTCTTCGATCGTGCCTTTTATTCCACCCCGAACTCTTCTCCCTCCCCTTCGTGTTTCACCCCTTCCAAAACACTCCCCTCCCAGCTCGGGTCACACGCCTCTTGTTCGGCGCCTTGGGACGTCCTCCCGACGTGAAAGGCTCTCTATAAATGTAAATTGTTGTTGTTGTTGTTGTCCCACCCTACATTAGCGACCTCCTAACCCCCCCCTACCAACTCCGCTCCCACTTCAAGATGCTCCTCTTCGACCATTCACCTCTCTTTCCTCCACCCTCCCTGATCCCGACCCCATCACGGATTCTGGTCAGGGATTCGGGCGTAGGAAAGATAGTTGGGGGGGGGAGGGTTCTGTCCTATTGTGGAGCTTCTGTAGCTCGGTGGTTAGAGCACTCACCTCACAAACCTGTGTTCAAATCTAGGCAGATCAGGGCAAGTTTCCTTACTCCATACGGCAAATAATAATGTGTCCGTCCCCCGAAAAACAAACAATAATAAAAATTGATCATTTCAATCCACGACTGTGGGGAGACGCTGCTGTGCGCAATTGGCTGCCGTGTTTTGCCCACAAATGTACAATCAATTCACTTTACAGTATAGACGCGCTTTGAGACGTAGATAAGATGTGAAAAAGCGCAAGATCAAACGCAAGGATTATTAGTATTACTATTATTGTGAAGGTTGTGCAACTTTGGAAGGCTGGCTACACTTTTTTTTTGGAGTCAGTAACCAGGGAATCGAAATATAAGATAGCGATGATGGAACAATAAATAGAAATGAATAGGAATTGCTTCATGCAGAGGGCAGTGATACTGTGGACATTGTTAGCTGAACAAAACAGACATTATACATCCTCGATGTGTCTCTCAGATCTCAGTTTAGATGTCTCCTAGGACTTCCCAACCCAAGCGAATCTAGTCATGGATTTTTCACTTTGCTAGTAAAGCGGTCGATTGCTTCCGATTCGATTCGTCTCTGCCTGTGAGTCACAAGAAGCAAAACTAAATGGTCTTCAAGGCACTGCTGGGATTTGAACCCAGGATCTCCTGTTTACTAGACAGGCGCTTTACCATCTAAGCCACAGAGCCACGATGCAATGCCTTATCATTCAGTTTAAATCCAATCGAATGTCGTGCTCAGTTTGGCTGCCACGTTTTGCCCACAAATATACTGTTGGTTTTCCTGCTCTCTGTCCCCCTACCCTGACCCCTCCCCTTACCCTCTTTCCCCCCTTTCTCCCCTATCCCCACTTCCACATTTTGTTTCTTCCAACGGTTTTTCTTCAATCCCCCGCACAGTTTCTCACGGCGTCCCTCAGGGCTCTGTCCTCGGTCCCCTCCTTTTCACCCTTTACACGCTCCCTCTGGGCGACGTCATCTGCAAACATGGGGTAAATTTCCACATGTATGCGGACGACACCCAGTTGTACCTTTCTGCCTCATCCCTCAACCCCCAGACCATCGATGTTCTGACAGCAGGTCTGTCCGACATTGAGTCCTGGACGAGGGACAACTTTTTGCAATTGAACGTGAGTAAGACCGAGGCCCTCCTGATTGGCTCAAGCCAGCGCCTCCGCACATCGGGCGCTGCCAGCCTCAACATCCAAGGCTGTACTCTCCACCTCACAAAGCCAATCAGGAACCTCGGCATCATGTTCGATCAAAAACTTTCCTTCCTCCCCCACATCCGCGCCTTGACCGGCACCGCATATTTCCATCTGCGCAACATTGCCAGACTCCGCAACTATCTTACCCCCCCGCGCTGCCGAAACACTCGTGCACGTGTACATCACCTCACGGCTGGACTACGGAAACTCTCTCCTCGTCGACCTCCCCAGTTCCTCCATTCACAGGCTGCAGGTCATCCAAAACTCTGTAGCCCGTGTACTATCCCGCACCGCCTCCGTGACCACATAACCCCCACCCTCGCCCGTCTCCACTGCCTCCCCATCCTCCAGAGGATCGAGTTCAAGATCCTCGTCCTCACCTACAAGGCCTTACACGGCCTTGCCCCGCCCTATTTAACCGATCTACTCTCCCCCTACACGCCCACCCGGACCCTCCGTTCAACAGGACTTGGCCTGCTCCAAGCCCCCCGCCCGAACCGCCCCACCATCGGAGGCCGGGCCTTCAGTTTCTCCGCTCCCACCCTATGGAATGCCATCCCTCAATCCCTCTGTTTCATTTCTTCCCTTTCCTCTTTCAAGGCCGGTTTGAAGACTTTCCTCTTCGATCGTGCCTTTTGTTCCCCCCCGAATTCTTTTACCTCCCCTTCGTGTTTCACCCCTTCCCAAACACTCCCCTCCCAGCTCGGGTCACACGCCTCCTGTGCAGCGCCTTGGGACGTCCTCCCGACATGAAAGGCGCTCTATAAATGTAATTTGTTGTTGTTGTTGTTTGTGAGACGCTGCTGTGTGCTATTTGGCTGTCCCGTTTCGCCCACAAATTTCCTACAATTTTCCTACTTTCCTTCCGCCTTCCCCGAACCCTCCCCGCCCTGTTCAGGTCCCTGCCTGACTGTTCAGCTCCTTGGGACATCCTCCCGACGTGAAAGGCACTAATTAAATAAATGTCATTCTGATTGTGTGTTTGATTGCTTCATTGTGAATTAAAACGCCAATGGCAGGTATTGCGACAAAACAGGGGACAAGAGGCGTGTTAATGCAGGAAAACAAAGTGCGCATGAAATTGCAAAACTGTGGTCACCCTGCCAGATGGTCACAGAAGATGGGAGTGTTGGGTGGGGTGCGGTGGGTGGGGTGCGGTGGGTGGAAGGGGGGGGTGGGTTGGGGGGAGTGAAATGTGATCTAGTTTGGCCTGAAAATTTTTAAATCCATATTGAAGCCAGAGGGTTGTAAGGTCCCTAGCAGACAGATAAGTTCCTCGTGTTTTGCGCTGTGGTTCGTTGGTTCAGCAGAGGAGAACCGTGGATGGAGAGGTCAGACTGTGAGTGGGAAGGAGGTTTGAAAATGTCAAGAAACCGGTGGATCAGGTTTGGATTTGCGGACAGAAGGAAGGTGTCTGGCAAATTGGTCACCCAACCTACGTTTGGTCTCTTCAACGCACAATCTTCAAAATGTGAGCAACGAGTGCAAGAAACTGTACTGTGTTGGTGGTGTTACATGTGGTTTATTCTCATCGGAACAGAGAAGGATATGAGGAGACCCAACTGAGGTTTCTAAGATATGCAGGGGATTCGACAGAGTAGACAAGGAAATAACTGATTCCACTGGTGGGCGTATCAGTGACTTGAGGTCACAGATATAAAATAGTTTCTAAAAGAAAAAGCAGAGGGGGGATGAGGAGAAACGTTTTGACTCCGCGAGTTGTTTAAAGCAGGAATGCATTGCCTGAAAAGGTGGTGTAGGCCGATTCGATAAAAGAGAGGGGACATTTGGGGAGGACGGGTTTACACGGCAATGGGGAGAGCGAGAGCTGGGGAGTGGGGTTGAGTTGCTCTTTACAAAGAGCCGTCACAGACTCGAAGGGCCGAATGGCCTCCTTTGTGCCGTAAGGTTCTATGATTCTATGTGCTGTCACTGTCACCGAAAAACTGTGTTTGGGGTCTTGGCAAAGGGGTCTGAGTAGAGTTGAAAGGCCAAGTATTGCATCTCTGGCATGGGAAGGTGCCGAGCAAAGCAGATCAACCGTTGGAAGCAAAAACAGAAGTTGCTGGGAAAACTCAACTCTTGGTGTTGGTGGAGGAATGAACCGCAAAGTCATGGATTACACCATTTAACCCATCATCTCCTGTTCTCTAGGCCATTTTTTCCTTTGTCTGCCTTGCCCTGCTGAGAGGGAAGGGGAGGGAAATATATGATTTGTGTTTGGGTCGAACTGGAGGTGCCGGAAATGGCAGAGAATTATACATTAGATAGATATTGCATAAGAACATAAGAACATAAGAAGTAGGAGCCGGAGTAGGCCATTCAGCCCATCGAGCCTGCCCCGCCATTCAATCATGCCTCATATTCTACTCTAACTCCAGCTACCTGCCTTATCCCCATAGCCCTAAATCCCTTTATCAATTAGAAATCTATCTAACTCAGTCTTGAATATGGACTGAGCATCTACAGCCCTTTGGGGTAAAGCATTCCATACATTCACCACCCTCTGAGTGAAGACGTTTTTCTCAACTCAGTGTGAAAGGGCTGACCCGTAACTTTAAGACTGTGACCCCTGGTTTAGTTTCTCCAACCAGGGGAAACAGTCTCCCACTATCTACTCTGTCGTGCCCCTTAATGATCTTATAGGTTTCTATAAGATCCCCTCTAATTCTTCTATATTCCAGAGAATATCGGCCCAGATTAATCAACCTATTGTCATAACTCATCCCCCCCCCATTCCAGGTACTAACCTAGTAAACCTACGCTGCGCTCCCTCCAAGGCAAGCACATCCTTTCTTAAATAAGGAGACCGAAATTGCACACAATGTTCTAGGTGTGGTCTCACCAGGGCCTTATATAGCTGCAGCAAGACTTCCCTACTCTTGTACTCTAAACCTTTCACAATGAAGCTAACATATTGTTGTAGTGAAACTTGTGGGATGGAAGGTGAAGGGTGAGGAGGACCCTGTCAAGATTCTGGGAAGAGGGAGAGAAGGGTCAGGGCAAAGGGGTGCAATAGGGTCAATGGCATGGTCAATGGCCTTGCCACCCACAGTGGATGGGAATCCTCGGTCGAGAAAAAAGGAGGACATTTGAGTTGCTCTGGCACGAAGGTGGCATCATCATAACAGTTGCGGAGGAGGCAGAGGAACTGGGAAAAGGGAACCGTGTCTTTACAGGAGGTGGGATGGGAGGACGTGGGTGTAGTCCGAGGAGCTGTGGGTGTTCGTGAGCTTCTAAAATACATTTGTGGTTAATGTATAGCCTGAGATGGAAATGGTGAATTCCAAGGAAGGGACGGGTAGAGTCTCCTCAACATTGCCCAACTCCGCCAATACCTCGCCTCCAAAACCGCTGAAACCCTCATTCACTCCTTCATTACATCCTGGCTCGTTTATGCAAGTGCCCTGCTGGTCGGTCTTCACAGTTCCTCCCTCCACAGTCTGCAGATCATCCAGAACTCTGCCCAGGTCCTCTACTATTCAAAACTCCATGACCCCATCTCCCCCATCCTCACTCAACTCCATTAGCTCCGCATCATCTAGAGGATCAGATTCAAGATCCTGGTCCTCACATTTAAAGCCCCCCACTATCTGGCTCCACCCTACATCCGTGACCTCCTAACCCTTACCAACCTGCCCATCCCCTCTGCTCAGCAGGCCCTGGCCTGCTCCAGATCCCCCGATTCATCTGCCACACCATTGGCGGGTGAACCTTTAGCCACTCTGCGCCCAACCTCTGGAACTCCATCCCACAGTAAGCCCACCTTGCCCCCTCCCTGGCCTCCTTTCGCTTCAAGCCTCACTTCAAGACTCTCCTCTTCGATGGACCCATCGGCGACTCCGAATCCCCCACTGCCCTCGCCCCACCCTCTCCTCAGCTTGGGTATGAAACAGTGACTGCCTTGGGACAACCCCCTGATGTGAAAAGTGCTATACGAGTGTAATTTTGCTGTTGTTGTTGTTCTATGTGAGTTTTATGGAGGGTGGCAGGTGAGAGCAAAATTGACAACTTTTTCCAATTCTCTGCGAGAGAAGGAACCAACCTCGAAGAAGGAAGAACAACAACAACAAAATGACATTTGTATACAGTTACTGCTTCGGACCAGAGCTAAGGACAGGGGGTGGTGGGATAACGAGTTACCGATGGGTCCATCGAAGAGGAGAGTCTTGAGGCAAGACTTGAAGGAGGCCGGAGAGGGGAGACAAGGCGGAGGGACGTGGAACGGAGTTCCAGAGTTTGGGGGCAGAGTGACAGAAGGCTCGCCCACCAATGGTTGGGTTGGTGGGTCAGGGGACGTGCAGCAGACCAGAGCCTGCTGAACGGAAAGGGTGGGTAGGTTGGTTAAGGGGATAGGAGGTCACGGATATAGGGTGGGGCGAGTTTGTGGAGGGCTTTAAAGGTGAGGACCAGGATCTTGAATCCGATCCTCTAGATGATGGGGAGACAATGGAATGGGGCGAGGATGGTGGAGATGGCGAATAGAAGGGAGGGCAATGCATGATGAGAGTGCGGGGGAGAGGTATTGATTTGGATAGCTCTTGGCTGTTGCGTTTTGCCCACAGATATACAGTCACTACACTTTACAGTGTATTCTGTGAAGCGCTTTGGCTCATCTAGAGGATGTGCAAAGCGCTATATCGAATGCAAGGATTATTCTTATTACCAAGACCATCGACCATGTGTTTTGTGGGCGATTGTGTGTGTCTGTGTGTCTATGTGTATGTCTGTCTGTGTGTGTGTGTGTCTGTGCGTATATCTGTGTTTGTGTCTCTGTGTATTCTGTGTAAAGTGCGGTAGCAAACGCAAGGATTATTATAATTATTTATTCTTATTATTCGCGTAGTAAATCCCTCCCCCCCCGCCGCCCCCCCCCCCCCGGGTGCTTGAAGGAGGCCAGGGAGGGGGAGAGATGGAGGGACTTTAGGATGGAGTTCCAGAGGTTGGGGGCAGAGTGGCTGAAGGCTCGCCCACCAATGGTTGGGTGGGTGGGTCAGAGTATGTGGAGTAGGCCACAGCCTGCTGTGCGGAAGCAAGGGGCAGGTTGGTAAGGGGTTAGGGGTCAGAGATGTAGGTAGGAGGGGGTGTGGGGGGCGAGGTAGTGGACGGCTGTAAATGTGAGGACCAGGATCTTGAATTGGATCCTCTGGATGATGGGGAGCCAATGGAGTTGGGCGAGGATGGGGGAGATGGGGGGTCACAGAGTTTGGAACGGTAGAGGCCACAGGACCCAGAGTTCTGGATTATCTGCAGCCGGTGGAGGGAGGAATGGGGAAGGCCGACAGGCAAGGCATTTGCATAATCGAGCCGGGATGTCATGAAGACGTGGATGAGGGTCTCAGCGGCTTTGGGGGGTGGTGGGGGTGGGGGGGGGGTGAGGTAACGGCGGAGTCGGGCAATGTTGCGGAGGTGGGGAAAGGCTGAGCCAGTCATGGCTTGGATGTGGGGGAGGAAAGCAAAGACAGTTGAGGGTCAAACAAGACAATCGGTCCATTGGGCAGGTTTGGTTTCACGTCAACGTTTCGCCAATCTGACGACCTGATTCCACGGAAACATTGCGATCTTCTTCAACTCCCTCCTGAAGTTGCTCTGCGTCAACGCGTAGATACACGTGTTTGAGCAGGAACTCAAGAGCATGAGAAGTCGACCGCATTCGTTGGCGATGTAGCCGGGGTCCGTGTAGGAGGTTTGAGTGAATCGAGGCTCCACCACTCGCGTGATCAGGTAACACACCGTGACTGTGGTCCACAGGAGCACGAAGCTGCCCGAGATGGCGAACAGAAGGACGACGGACCTCTGCCGGCTCTTGATCTCTGGATCCTGATCTCCTCCCCCGCGTCCCACCGCGGCATCTCCTTCTCGCAGCCTCCGCCGGCGCCGGCTGGCGGCCAGGATGAACCGGACGGTGAGGGCGTTGAAGGAGATGATGAGGACGAAGGGAAGGAGCGGGGTGGTGAGACTGGACACCCAAGAAAAGGCCTCCCAATAGGGAAGCGTGAAGAAGACGGCTTTGGCTTTGCATCCCCAGGCGACGTTGCCCTTGACGAAGTGAGGCTCGAAGAGGAAGAAGTACGGCACGTTCTTCAACAACAACAAGAGCAACAAAATTACATTCATAGAGCGCATTTTCACATCGGGAGGACATCCCAAGACGCTGAACAGTTAGGTTAGAACCCAATCGGGGTGCAATAGGGGGATGAGGTCAGGGTAGGGGGAAGGAGAGTAGGAGAGAGAGGGGGAGATTTAGGAGAGGAGCAGAAGGCCCGGTCCAAGAGGAAGGTCTTGAGACAGGCCTTGAAGGAGGAAAGGGAGGAAGCGAGGTGAGGAGATTGCAGGATGGAGTTCCACAGTGTGGGAGCGGAGAGGCTGAAAGCCCGGCCGCCGATGGTTGGGGGGGTTAGGGCGGTGGACATGGAGTAGGCCAGAGTCTGCTGAGCGGAGGGGACGGGCACAGGCTGATAGGGAGACAGTAGGTCGGAGTGAACGGCCTTGAATGTGAGGACGAGGTTCTTGAATTCGATCCTCTGGGGGGACGGGGAGCCAGTGGAGACGGGCGAGGGTGGGAGTGATGTTGTCACGGAGCTTCGGTGCGATAGAGAGAGTACACGAGCTGCAGAGTTCTGAATAATCCGCGGCTTGTGAAATGGAGGAGACGAGGAGAGAGTTCCCGCAGTTGAGTGGACGAGTGTTTCGGCAGCGTGGGGTAAGCGGGTTGAGGTGAGTTAGTGGCGGAGTCTGGCAACGTTGGAGAGTTGGCGATGGAAGAACGTACCTTCAGGCTTAAGAGGACACCCACAGTGAGGATCACAGCGCCCGCGGTCCTCTGGGTGCAGTACTTGACGCGGACCTTGTGGTGACAGATGGCCACGAATCGGTCCAGGGTGAAGGAGACGGTGAACAAGACGGAACATTCCAGGCCCACCATCTTGATGAAGGTGTTGACGCGGCAGTACGGGGTGCGGAAGAAGACGGACGAGGGGAAGTGGAAGACCACGATCTGCCTCACGATCACGTTGAAGATGAGGACCAGGAGGTCGGCCACAGCCATCGCCATCATGTAGCGCGTGATGCCTTGAGAGAGCCCGTGCGCTCCTCGCCAGAGAACCACGATGGTCAGCATGTTGGCTGCGAGTCAAGAGAGGCAAAGGAAAAACCATCACACACAACAACAACAACAACAACAAAATGACATTTGTATAGTTGCCTTTCACGTCAGGAGGACGTCACAAGGCGCTGGACAGTCACTGCTTCAGACCCGAGCTGAGGACGGGTGGGTGGGAGGGAGGCAATGGGTGGGGATTAGGAGTTGTCAATGGGTCCATTGAAGAGGAGAGTCTTGAGGCGAGACTTGAAGGAGGCCAGGAAGGAAGGAGGAAGCGCGTGAGATGGAAGGACTTCCAGAGATTGGGAGCAGAGTGGCTGAAGGCTCAATGGTTGGGCGGGTGTGTCATGGGACATGGACCAGAGTCTGCTAAGAGAGGGGGTGGGGCAGGTTGGTAAGGGGATAGGAGGTCACGGATGTACTGTAGAGGCGAGGTTATGGAGGGCTTGAAATGTGAGAACCAGGATCTTGAATTGGATCCTGAACTGGATGATGGGGAGCCAATAGAGTCGGGCAAGGATGGGGGAGATGGGGTCACGGAGTTCGGAACGCTAGAGGACACGGGCCACAGAGTTCTGGATTATCTGCAGCCTGTGGGGTGGAGGAATTGGGAATGCAGACCAATAGGCATTTGCATAAACGAGCCAGGATGCAATGAAAGCATGGATGAGGGTTTCAGTAGCTTTGGGGGTGAGGTAATGGCGGAGTCGGGATTTGTTGCAAGGCTGAGTCTGATAGATTTTTGAAAAATAGAGGGATTAGGGGATATGGAGATAGGGCAGGTAATCAGAGTTATGTCAGAAGATCAGCCATGATCTTATTGAATGGCGGAGCAGGCTTGAGGGGCTGAATGGCCTACTCCTGCTCCTAATTCTTATGTTCTTATCTTGTGGTGGAGATGGGGAAAGGCAGAGCGAGTCATGGCTCGGATGCTCGGGAGGAAAGGAAAGACAGTTGAGGGTCGGACAAGACACCTAGGTTCTTGGCCGGCTTGGTGGGGATCAGTGAGCAACCATGGAGGTTTGAGAGAAATAGGCCAACATCTTGCATTTATATACCAGTCTCCACACTGGGCGGGATCTCAGATCTCTTCACAATGGCAGAGCCCGAGGCAGAGCCAGGGGGGGAGATATTTGTGAGTGCGGTTGAAAATAAATCTTTCTTATTGGATTTTTTTTGGACGGATTATTATTGGCCATGTGTTTGGAGTAAGGAAACTTGCCCAAGGTTTCGCCCTGACCTGCCTGGATTCGAACCCAGGTCTCATGCTTGTAAGGCGGGTGCTCTAACCTCTCAGCTGTAGCCCTCCACTAAAAACTTACCTCACAATAATGTGATAGACTTTCATGAAATAAAACATGAATAATATAACATAATATAACACAATAATAATAATAATCCTTGCATTTGATATAGCGCTTTTCACATCTTACCGACGTCTCAAAGCGCTTTACAGAATGTACTGTAAAGTGAAGTGACTGTACATTTGTGGGCGAAACGCGGCAGCCAAACAGTCATGGATTGAAATGACCAATTTTTATTATTGTGTTTTTTTTGGAGGGATTATTATTAGGTGTGTGTGTGTGTGTGTGTGTGCGTGTGCGTGTGTGTGTGTGGAGTAAGGAAACTTGCCCAAGTTTTCGCCCTGACCTGCCTGGATTCGAACACAGGACTCACGCCTGTAAGGCGAGTGCTCTAATCATTCAGCTCCAAATATCCCGGGCATCTAAAAGACAACCTTTGTTAAAATATGGAAACGCATTTAGGGAAGGAGTGGTGAGGTGAGGTGAGGGTCTGAGGGAGGGAGTTTCAATGTTTTGGGGGTGTAGTGGCTGAAGGATTGCCCGCCAATGGTGGGGGGGTTGGGTTGGGGGACATGCGAAAACAATCAATGAGTCAGAGACAGAAAGAGTGAGAAAGAAAACAAGGGAAAGATAGAGGACAAAGTGAGTCAAATAAAAGGAAAGCGGGACAGTTGATTGGTAGATGATTGGATTCTTATTGGACATAAGAAGTTTGCTCTCTCGCTTTTACACATTGTCCGTAACTTTGCTCTCTTACAAAGATCAAAACCGTTCTTCTGGAATTGCTTCCCAAATGCCCGATGCCCTCAAGTACTCAAATGCCCTCCTCGCCAGTCTCCCCTCCACCACAATTCATCAAATCCAGGTCTTCCAGAACTCTGCCACCCACATTCTCACCCGCACCAAACTTCGCTCCCCCATTAACCCCAGTCCTTGCCAAACTTCACTGGCTCCCTGTCCCAGAGAGGATCAATTTCAAGATCTTCACTCTTGTCTTCAAATGCCTCCATTCCCCTGCACCCCCCACCTCTCTGACCTCCTCTCTCCTCACAACAGCACCCAATGCTTTCGCTCCACTGGGTCTGGCCTCCTCCTTGTCCTCCTACTTGGAGAAATCCAAGTTGTTAGATTCATAGATTCATAGAATTTTACGGCACAAAAGGAGGCCATTCGGCCCATCTAGTCTGTGCCGGCTCTTTGAAAAGAGCGATTCAATCCCACTGCCCTGCCCGCTCCCCATAGCCTAATAGACGTGTTCTCCCTAAATAAAGATCTAATTCCCTTTTAAAAGTTGTTATCGAATCAGCCTCCACCACCTTTTCAGGCAATGCATTCTAGATTCGAACAACTCGCTGAGTGAAAAAATTTCTCCTCAGCTCCCCTCTACTTCGCCTTGAAACTATTTTAAATCTGTGACCACGAGTCACAGATTCACCCACGAGTGGAAATAGTTTTTCTCTATTTGCCCTGTCGAAACCCCTCATGATTTTATAAACCTCTATTAGGTCTCCCTTCAATCTTCTCTGCTCCAGAGAGAATAACCCTAGCCTATCTAACCTCTCCTCATAGCTGAAGTCCCTCAATCCTGGCACCATCCTAGTAAATCTTCTTTGTACCCTTTCCAATGTCTTCACATCCTTTCTGTAGTGTGGTGACCAGAATTGAACACAGTATTCCAGCTGAGGCCTCACCAAAGTCTTATAGAGGTTAGTCAGCACTTCCTGACTTTTGTACTCTATACCCCTATTTATAAAGCCTAGTATCCCATATGCCTTCGTAACAGCCTTGTCTACCTGTCCTGCCACCTTCAACGAGTCACTAACACAAATCCCCAGGTCTCTCTGTTCCTTCACACCATTTAAAATTGTACTATCTAGCCTATATTGCCTCTCTTCATTTCTTCTCCCAAAATGCATCACCTCACACTTCTCTGCGTTAACCTTCATCTGCCATGTGTCTGCCCACTTTACCAATTTGTCTATATCCTCTTGCTCTTTTACCTCCCCTTCGTGTTTCACCCCTTCCCAAAACACTCCCCTCCCAGCTCGGGTCACACACCTCTTGTTTAGCGCCTTGGGACTTCCTCCCGACGTGAAAGGCGCTATATAAATGTAAATTGTTGTTGTTGTTACTATCCTCCTCACTATTTACTATTCTCCCTAACTTAGTGTCATCTGCAAACTTGGAAACTGTACTCCCTACACCCAAGTCCAGATCATTGATGTAGATTACAAACAGCAATGGTCCCAAAACCGATCCCTGTGGCACACCACTGCTCACTTCCCTCCAATCTGAAAAACAGCTGCTCACTACAACTCTCTGCTTTCTGTCTCGCAGCCAGTTGTGGATCCACGCTGCCACTGTCCCTTTTACGCCATGGGCCTTTAATTTCCTAATAGGTCTCTCATGTGGCACTTTGTCAAATGCCTTTTGAAAGTCCATGTAAACTACAACAACTGCGCTACCATTATCCACCCATTCCGTTATCTCATCAAAAAATTCTATCAGATTTGTAAGGCAAGATTTGCCTTTAACAAATCCATGTTGACTGTCCTTTATTAGCCTATATCTTTCTAAGTGAAGATCTACCTTGTCCCTGATTATGGACTCTAGAAGTTTGCCCACTACCGACGTTAGACTGACTGGTCTGTAGTTACCAGGCTTGTCCTTCTGCCCCTTTTTAAACAAGGGAGTAACATTAGCTATCCTCCAGTCCTCTGGCACGACCCCTGTGTCCAAGAAAGATTGAAAGATCGTGGCCAGAGTCCCTGCTATTTGCTCCCGTGCCTCCCTTAGTAATCTAGGGTGCATCCCATCCGGACCAGGTGACTTATCCACCTTGAGCGACGTTTGGGGAGTTGAGGGAGAGAGGAGGGATGGGACAAGAGAAGAGGAGGAGAGGGGAGGAAGCGGCAGAGGAGGGAAGAGAAGGGGAGATGGAGGGGAGGGATGGAATGGAATGGAATGAGCGGGGAAGTGGGGGAGAAGGGAGTGTGGAAAAGGAGAGAGAAAAGGAACAGAGGGGAGAGAGGGGATGGGATGCAAGGGGAGGAGGAGAGGAGGGAGGAGGGGAGTGGAGGGAAGAGATGAAGGAATGGGATGAGAGGGGAAGAGGGGAGGGAAGGTTGGAACGTACAGCGAAGAGAGAGAGAAGAGGAGGGGAGATGGAAGGGAGCGATGGGATGAGAAGGGGAGGAGAGGAGAAGAGGGGAGAGTGGAAGAGGAGAGAGGAAAGGGGCGAAGGGGAGAGAGGAAAGGGGGGACAAGTTGTTAACACATACCTGGCACTCCGAACAATGCCACCAATGGATAAAAAATGTGCTTAACCAAAAGTATCACCGGTTGCCCCATTCCCCAGTTAGCGCTGAGGGCATTGAAGGTCTGAGCTGAGCGAACCCCACCACTTATAGACTGATGGATGGATAAGGTGTCCAATGAGATAGGGTGAGGTTTGCGTAAGACTTGCGATCAGACACGCTCAACTGAACAAACACAATTAGCGACACGATTGGGGAATAGAGTCAAGGGCAGTTCTGCATTTCCCCCGGGAGAAATCGTTCCTAGAGTATCGTGTGCAGTTTTGGTTCTCCTTATTTAATAAAGGACATACTTGCCTTAGAGGGGGGGCAGCGTAGATTCACTAGGTTAGTTCCTGGGATGAGGGGACTGACCTATGAGGATAGGTTGGATAAACTAGGGCTGTATTCTCTAGAGTACAGAAGAATTAGGGGGGATCTTATTGAAACATATAAGATTCTTAAAGGGCTGGATAAAGTAGACACTGAGGGACTGTTTCCCCTGGTAGGAGAATCTATAACCAGGGGGTCACAGTCTTAAAATGAAGGGTCAGCCTTTTAGAACAGAGTTGAGAAAACATTTCTTCACTCAGAGGGCAGTGAGTTTATGGAATTCACTCCCCCAGAAGGCTGTAGATGCTCAATCCTTGAACATTTTCAAGGCTGAGACTGATAGATTGTTGAAAAATAGAGGGATTAGGGTATATGGGGATAGGGCAGGTAATCAGAGTTAGGTGAGTAGATCATGATCTTATTGAATGGCGGGGCAGGCTGGAGGGGCTGATGGCCTACTCCTGCTCCTAATTCTTATGTTCTTATGTAGTACCAGTGGAAGCAGTTTTTCACTGGTTAACCCCGTTGAATCCCTTCATAATTTTGAAAACCTCAATCAGGTCTCCTCCTTAGGTAACCTTCTCTGCTCCACAACCATTCATGGCCTTGCACCCCCCGCACCCCCCCCCCCCCCCCCCCCCCCCCCACAACGGCCGTGGGTTGAAAATGACCTATTTTTATTGTTGTGTATTTTTGGGGGGACATATTATACGTGGGCAAAATATTCCTGCAGATGGCAGTACTGAACGGTTAATTTTCAGACTGGAAGCAAGTATATAGCAGTGTCCCTTAGTGGTCAGCATTAACATCATAGATCCCACGAATATACAGTCACTTTGCTTCACAGTACATTCTGTGAAGCGCTTTGAGACGTCGATAAGATGCGAAAAGCCACTATATCGAACGATTATTATTGCTGTGTTATTATTATTAAGCCAGAGGTGTTAACCAGAGGGTAATTTAAGAAAATTACTTAATTTAAGAGGGTAATTTAAGAGAATTCAAGAGAATCGCCCCCAAAACACACAGGGATTGTTTTTTTAACCCAAATCATCGGCCTGAAAGAATAAGAACCTAAGAATTGGAGCAGGAGTAGGCCATTCAGTCTCTGTCACAATCTCTCTGTCTCCCTCTCCATCTCTGTCACTCTCAGTCTCTCCCTCTCACTCTCTCCATCTCTCTCTCTCTCTCTCTGCTCCTCTCCCTCTCTCACATTCTCGCCATCCCTCCCTCTCACTCTGTCCCTCTCTCTTACACTCTCTCTCACTATCTCTCTGTCTCCCTCCATCTCTCCGTCTTTCTCTCTGTCTCTGTCAAACTCTTTCATTTATCTCCCTCCCTCTATCTCTCTCTCTCTCCCTCATACACTCTCTTACACTCTCTCTCTCCCCCTCGTCTCTCTCCCTCTCCTCTCTCTCCCCCTCCTCTCTCTCCCCCTCCTCTCTCTCCCTCTCCTCTCTCTCCCCCTCCTCTCTCTCTCTCTCTCCCCCTCCTCTCTCTCTTTCCCGCTCCCTCTCTCTCTCATACACTCTCTCCCTCTCCTCTCTCTCCCCCTCCTCTCTCTCCCTCTCCTCTCTCTCCCCCTCCTTTCTCTCCCTCTCCTCTCTCTCCCCCTCCTCTCTCTCCCTCTCCTCTCTCTCCCCCTCCTCTCTCTCTTTCCCGCTCCCTCTCTCTCTCTCATACACTCTCTCTCCCTCTCCTCTCTCTCCCCCTCCTCTCTCTCTTTCCCGCTCCCTCTCTCTCTCATACACTCTCTCCCTCTCTCACACTCGCTCACACTCACTCTATCTCTGCCCTCCTTGCTTTCACTCTCTCCCATCCCCTCTGACTCTCTCACAAACCTCTCTTCCCCTCTCTCGCTCTATCTCTCTCCCTCTGTCACACTCCCTGTCTCCCCCTCACTCTCCCCCTCTTTCTCTCTCTCTCCCCCCTCCTCTCCCCCTCTCTCACCTTCCCTCCCTCTCACACTCTCTCTCTCTCTCTGTGTCTCTCACTCCCTCTCTCCTCTCTCTCACATAGTCTGTCCATCTCTCTCATGCTCTCCATCTCTCTCACAGTCTCTCCCTCTCTCCTCTCTCTCTCAAACACTCTCTCCATCTCTCTCACAGTCTCTCTCTCTCTCTCTCTCTGTCTCTCTCAAACACTCTCTCCATCTCTCTCACAGTCTCTCTCTCTCTCTCTCTCTCTGTCTCCTACTCTATCTCTCACACTCCATCTCTCTCTCTCTCTGTCTCCTACTCTATCTCTCACACTCTCCCTCTCTCTCTCTCTCTCTTCCCCAGATCTCACCCTCTCCTCGGTCAGTGAGAGTGAGGGCAGTAGTGGGGAGAATCTTTACGCCACCATTCTCGACCTTCCCTCTCTCCCCCACTCTCTCCGTCCTCCTCTCCCTCCTCCCCTCCACGCCTCTCTCCCTCCTCCTCTCCCTCCATCCCTCCCTCCCTCTCTCCCCGCCAGCGCAAACGAAGGAGGGTATGTGGCTATGGGAGTTCGAGGGGAGAGAGACAGCAAACTCTCTCTCCCATTCCCTCCCTCCCTCCCTCAATTCCTCCCCCGCTTGCTCCCACCCTCCCTGATGATCTCCCTCTCTCTCCCTCTCTCCCTCCCCCTCTCCCTCATTCTCTCGCTCCATCTTTCCCTCGCTCCCCCTCTCACTGTCCGCCTCCCTCTCTCCCTCCCTCTCTCCCTCCTTCGCTCCATCCATCGGACACAGACAACAGAGGCAATCATTCAGATCACACAGGTACGATTCTCTCTCTCTCCCTCTAACTCTCTCACTCTCATTCACACACACTCACTCTCATTCACACACACTCACTCTCAAACACATTGTCCCTCTCACTATCTCCCTCTCTCTCATATTCTCTCTCTCACTCTCTGTCACTCTCTCACACACACTCACTCAAATACACTCGCACTCACTCTCACACTCTTGTACTCTCTCACACATATGTAATCGCACACTCAGACACACTCTCTCACTCTCACTCACTCTCAAACACACTCACTCTCTCACACACTGTCCCTCTCACTCTCTCCCTCTCTCTCATATTCTCTCTCTGTCACTCTCTCTCACACACACTCACTCAAATACACTCACACTCACTCTCACACTCTCGTACTCTCTCACACATATGTAATCGCACACTCAGACACACACTTGCACTCTCACATTCACTCTCACATTCTCTCACACTCTGTCTCTCTCCCCAGGACTTGTGGAAGACTCAAACCCGGCAACTTGCCTCTATGACTCCCCCAGAAACAGCCACATCCTCAGTCACCATCACCTTCCCCGAATCACCCACCTCTCGTCTCTCTCCCACCCTCTCTCTCCCCCTCTGCCTCCCTCTCTCTCACACTCACTCTCTCCCCCCCCGCCAAGCCTGATAAGACTCTCTCTTCCTCCCACACACTCTCTCGCATGCACTCTCTCTCACTCACTCACTCACTCAGAGACAAACACCCACCCACTCTCTCTCTTACACACACTCTCTCCCCCACAAACCCCCCCCCCCCTCCTCTCTCTCCCTCTCTCCCACCTCTCTCTCCCTCACCTATATTCTCTCTCTCTCTCTGATGATGAGTGCGAGAGAGTGAGAGAGGGGGGGAGAGAGAGAGATAGGACGAGAGAGTGTGTCTGTGTCTGTGTGTGAGGGAGAGAGTGAGTGAGGGAGAGAGTGAGTGAGGGAGAGAGAGAGTGAGGGAGAGAGTGAGTGAGTGAGGGAGAGAGAGTGAGGGAGAGAGTGAGTGAGTGAGGGAGAGAGTGAGGGAGTGTGTGGGTGGAACAGAGTGAAGAAGGTGGCTCCCTCCTCTCTCCTCCTCTCTCTCACACTCTCACTCTCTCTCCCTCCCTCTCCCCCTCTCTGTCCCCTCCTCTCTCCTCCTCTCTCTCACTCTCTCTCCCCCTATCTCTCTCTCTCCCTCTCCCCCTCTCTGTCACCTCCTCTCTCTTCCTCTCTCTCCCTCACACTCTCTCCCCCCTCTATCTATGTACCTCACTCACACTCTCTCGCTCTCTCTCCCCTTCACTCTCTCTCGCCCCACTCTCTCCTGCCCCCCCTCTCTCTCTCTCTCTCTCTCCCCCTCTCCTCCCCCACACACACTCCCCCACTCTCTCTACCCGCCCCCCTCTTTCTCCCTCAAACACACTCTTATCATTCTCTCACTCACTCGACCTTTTTCTCCCCCACCTCTCCCCCCCTCTGTCTCTCCTTCCCTCTGTCCCGCACACACTCCCTCACTCTCCCTCACTCTCTCCCTCACACACAGACACGGCCAACTCTCTCTTCCTGTCTCTCCCCCTCTCTCACTCTCTCCCCCTCACTCTCTCCCCCCTCACACATAGACAAACACACACACACAATTACACACACAGACACACACTCACAGAGACATACAGACATACACACAAACACACCCACAGAGACAAAAACAAAGTCCCCCCACCCCACATACGCAGAGACACACAGGATGGTCACACACACATACCCCACTCTCCCCCACACACAGGCATGCACACACACACACAAACCCTCACACATAGACCCATGCACACACAGAGATGGACACACAGGCACACACACACATAGACACTCTCACACACACAGGCACACATACACACACACACATACCCCACTCTCCCCCACACACAGGCGTGCACACACACACACACAAACCCTCACACACAGACTCGCACACAGGCACACACACACACATAGAAATTCACATACCCACACGTACAAACAGACACACATAAATGCACACACATGGATGCACACGCAGACACACACACATAGACACTCTCACACACACAGGCACACACACACAGACACAGATACAGACACACACACACACACACAGAGGAAACGCAATGTAATGAGGGGGAGATGAAGATTTGGGGGAAGATTGGTTTTTTTTTAATAAACGATTTTCTACTGACAGGAATTTTGTCATTGTTTTCTAACATCGGTGTGTGTGTGTGACTGTATGTGTGTGTCTGTATGTGTGTGACTGTGTGTGTGTGACTGTGTGTGCATGTGTGTGACTGTGTGTGTATGTGTGTGTCTGTATGTGTGACTGTGTGTGTGACTGTATGTGTGACTGTGTGTGTCTGTATGTGTGTGTCTGTATGTGTGTGACTGTGTGTGTATGTGTGTGTGACTGTGTGTGACTGTGTGTGTGTGACTGTGTATGTATGTGTGTGACTGTGTGTGTATGTGTGTGACTGTGTGTGTGTCTGTGTGTCTGTATGTGTGTGTCTGTATGTGTGTGTGTCTGTATGTGTGTGTCTGTATGTGTGTGACTGTGTGTGTGTCTGTGTGTCTATGTGTGCGGATGACACCCAACCCTATCTCTCTGCCTCCACCCTCGACTCCAGGGCTCCCACTGTCCTGACAGACGGTCTGTCAGACGTCAAGTCCTGGATGAGAGCTGTGTGTGTCTCTGTGTGTGTGTCCCTGTGTGTGTGTCTCTCTGTGTGCGTCTCTACGTGTGTGTGTGTCTGTGTGTGTGTGTGTGTGTGTGTGTGTGCGGATTTTGCAGAAAGAGTGGAAGTGAGGAACACAGAAAGCCTCGAGGAAGTAAAACTTTTTTTTCCCCAATGAATTCAGCAATATTGAATATCTCCGCGCAAACCTCAAATTGGTGAGGAATGGGCAAAATTGGATTTCTCCTTCAAAACTACAAAATGAGGCAACATAACATTTTTGACTGAAAAAACAATTGGATTTGCAAGAATCTCATTGGCGTTTGACTGGCGAGGGGCAGGACTAGATATAAATAATTACCCCAAACTTTTATTTGCTCTAGGCCATTCGTGCGGATGGAACATGACCTTAACTTGGGACACGCAGGCTGTGGAAAGGGAACGGAGTCTCGTTCATTCTCCTAGTTCTGAGCACATGCTAGAGGCGCACGGTGTGACTCTGTGTCCTCAGAGTTCACGAAGGCCTGAACCCATTGCTAATATTACAGGAGCTCCAGCAGATCAGCGGTTCGAACGCCCACCTTACAGGTGTGAGGCCTGCGCTCGAATCCAGGCAGATCAACAAGAGCAACGTGGACGTGTACGGCGTCCTCCAAGCCGGACGGCGTCTCAGAGGGTTTCACCGCGGGGGATACTGGGCCCGAGCCTGGGGCAGGGGTGGGAAGGTGACCCAGGGCGTGGTCGAAGAGAAAGGTCTTCAGCTGGGACCTGAAACTGGGAAGAGAGAGGGGGTGGAACCTTCTCAGACACAGCGCTGGTTCAACTTCCCTGGAAAGGGTGACAAGGCTGAGGGGAGCAGCTGGGATCTGAAGCCGGAATTCCTGTTCCCAGGTACAGTCTCCAGCCCCTGAGCTGATGGGCAGAGGTTGAGGAGCCACTGAGTGGGGATCACACCCACTGTGAAATGGACAGAGACTATTGCTTACCCTTGGAGAATTGCTCCGTTCCTACTTCTTCTGACGTCTGTGGAAATTGCTAGAGATTAGACGAGAGTCACTGAAAATCAGCAGCTTCAAAATAGTCTGGAGCTCCATGCACCTCCTGCACATCCATCTCTTGGGGTCACAGCATTTCTTACATGTCCTGATCTCTCTGGCTCCCCTGCATATCCTCCTCTTTCTATTCTTCTTCCTCAAGACAAAGTGAACGATTCAGCCACTCGAACTCCCACATCAGGGCTTAGAATCACATTGTCTACACGGGTCACACTGTCAGCATGGCTTTGTGAAGGGTAGGTCGTGTTTGGCTAATCTAGTTGGATTTTTTTTGAGGTGGTCACCAAAATGGTAGATAAGAGAGTGTGTATGGATGTTGTTTAGATGGACTTTCAGAAGGCATTTGATAAGAATCCACAGAAAAGATTATAGATGTTTTGATGAGTTAGTTAGAAACAATATTCCCTCTGGTGGGGGAATCTAGAACAAGGGTGCCTCGTTTTATTATTCGGGCTGGGCCATTCAGGAATGAAATTAGGAGGTTTACCACTGAACGTTGAGTGGAAAGCTGGAACTCCCTGTTGTGAAAGGTTATAGATCTATTCACAACTTAGAGGCAGAGATGGATAGCCATAAATTAGGTCAGGGTATTGAGGGATATGGGTGATGGTGGTGGTGGAGAGTTAATTGGATGTGAGGTGCAGATCAGCCACAATCTGAAAGCATGTCGGAACAGGCTTGAGGGGCTGAATGGCCAACTCCTGTTTCTGTATATTTATTCAAAAGCTAGAATTGGTTTAGAAAGATATTTGTTTGGGATGAAGGAGCTTTCTTGAAATGTTACAAAAACGGAGTATTGTGATGGCAGAGCCGTTGGTCATTTGACCGTTGATGTTGTGATGTTGGGTCAGACGATGATGTCTCCAGGCTGACTGCAGGGTGTCACGGGGGGGGGGGGCGGATTGTGATGGCAGACCTCGGCGATGGGTTTATGGGGAAATGTCGTCTGTTTCCCGTTTAGTTACGACAGGAGAGAGGAGGCTGGAGGAAGTACACAATTGTGAACTTTGTGTCGTAACTGCAAAATCCCACAACAATATAGCACAATATGTCCATATACATTTATTTATATTTAATACTTATAGTACATCAATATTTTACCTTTTTTACATATATAATATGTATATTCATAGTAAGTCATTCACAGCAGGCCATCAAATTGGGAATGGAGGAACACTCGGAGAGGTTTGAACTTGTTAATGAGGGTCAGCATGTGTTTGTGAAGGGGAGGTCGTGTCTGGCTAATCTAGTTGGATTTTTTTGAGTTAGTCACTAAAATGGTGGATAAGAGTGTGAATGAATGCAAATGATGTGGATTTTCAGAAAGGCATTTGATAAGAATCCGCACAAAAACTTATAGATGTTTTGATGAGTTAGTTAGAAACATTATTTCCTCTGGTGGGGGAATCTAGAACAAGGGTGCCTCTTCTTACTATTCGGGCTGGGCCATTCAGGAATGAAATTAGGAGGTTTACCACCAAACGTTGAGTGGAAAACTGGAACTCCCTGTAGTGAAAGGTTATAGATCTATTCACAACTTAGAGGCAGAGACGGATAGCCACAAATTAGGTCAGGGTATTGAGGGATATGGGCGATGGTGAAGAGTTAATTGGATGTGTGGTGCAGATCAGCCACAATCTGAAAGCAAGTCGGAACAGGCTTGAGGGGCTGAATGGCCAACTCCTGTTTCTGTATTTTTATTCAAAAGTTAGAATTGGTTTAGAAACATTTTTTTTTGGGGTGGAGGAGCTTTCTTGTATGTGAGTTGCTTTGAGATATCCTTATGACTTGTAATGTCCTCCTCAAGTAAAAGGCTCTATTACAAATCTAATGTATTTTTGTTGCCAGTTTGAAATGTTACAAAAATGTAGGTTCATTTTCTCCTCTTTGAGACACATGTTAATGGGGTATTGTGATGGCGGAGCCATTGGTCACTTGACCGTTGTTATAATCTCTCTTCAGCCCTAAAAACCCAGAGGCGGAGCAGACCACCAAGGAAGAGGAACCACAACCTGAGGTGAGTGTGTGGGGAGGGGCTCGAGTGAAGGGCGTAAGCCATGAGCGGTGAATGATAGACCAGTGACAGTATGTCCAGGGCCTGATACACATTCTGGGGACACATGGCAGCAAATTTAAACAGTTGTTATTCAGCCCCTGACTGTGGCACCCAGGACAGTGCCCGGGGAGTGTGGAGATCTCCCTGATCTGCCACTGTACAAACCCCGTCAGTCAGAGAATATCCCAGATCAGTTGAATGACACTACAGACTGGGTCAGAATCTGGATAGAGATCAATTTTAAAACCATTGCCCACAGTGTTGTCACTGTCTGCTGGATGAGGAAGGGGCCATGTGTCTGACCGTCTGACTGGGGTGGAGTCAGTCTATATGACAATCCATTTCTTTCTCAGGACGAACCATTAGAGAACGGGTGGTCAGAGATTTGAACGCTCTCAGAAACATCCATTGAGATAATAATAATAATTTGACACATCGCATATCACATTGTCAAGACTTGTCAAGGATATACTGTACTCTGAAGTGTAGCGACGGTGTGTTTTCGGGCGAAATGTGGCAATCAGTTGCCCACGGGTTTCCCACGAACACCATACAGGAGACATGTTTGACTTTGCCAACTTACTGCTCACTTGACTTCCCAACTCTTCCTCCAGAAACCGCAGATTATTCATAACTCCGCAGCCCAGATCCCATCAGGTGCCGAGGTCCACAAAACCGATCACTCACATTGACACGAAGTAGGCCAGTGCGCACCGAGCGGAGGAACAGATTTGTGTTAAGATATGGTGTCCGCCCACTCTAACAACAGCTTTGTATTTCAGGACGAAGAAGAGGCGATGACACTTGACCTGGTGCTTGAGTGGGCTCAGGAGGAGGAGCGTCAAGGTAACCTGGTGAGTGTCAGACCCAGAGACTCAGTGAGTTACAGCTCAGCCGGATTTGGACACTTGACATTATCCTGCCCAACCCTGCGACGTCTTCAGGCAGAAATTGTCACCAGGGCCTTGCAAGCATCTAATCCTCTCATTTGTGTCTCTGCTGCAGGTCAAGGTCGTTGTATTTGAGTGGGAGGAGGAGAGGAGCAGGTAATAATGATAATAATACTTATCCTTCAACTTGATATAGCTTTTTAACATCTTTTAGATAGAGGTTTTAAAACATCCCCAACTCCGCAAACTCCCCTAAATCCGTTTGCCTCGAACTGTATGTTTCTGCCTTCAAACACTGCTCAGAAACTAATCAGTTTTGCCGTTCCCTTGGTCGCCATCCTCAAACCGTACCCTTCCCTTGCTCGGTTCTCCCGGTATCCGTGTGAAGTTATTTGAGTCCAATATGAACGTCTATGTTTATTAGGGCAATTTCTTTTTGTTTGTTAGGAAACCGATCAGAACTCTGAAGCAGAATTTGCCAGCTCAAGCACTGACCGTGAGTGAGACCCACACATCTCAAAGCGCTTCAGCTGAGATAATGTCAACTGTTTCCCAAATTATTCCCAAATTGCCTTCTGCACGTTTGGAAGTCCTCCCGTCATGAAAGGCGATATAGAAATGTCATTTATATTGTTGTTGTGGTCCGATGGGTGTGGAGGGCTGTGTTTCTGAGCAGCTGACTGGGAGCCAGGCTGAATGACAATCCATTTCTTTCTCAGGCAGAAGAAATAATGATGAGCAGATGCCTGCGGAATATGGCTTCGGCCCCTTCCAGACCGGTAATAGCAATAATCTTTGATTTTGATTCAGCGGCTGATCATGTTGTCCAGTTGTGCACAGCGGTGTCTCCAAAGAGCCAAGGAGTGACTGGGAGACAGTCATTGGGAAACTGGACAATTGGATGGGGAATAGGAATTCTTATGGATAAAGGATATGGGGATTGACTCATTAGAAGATCAGTTACATTAGAAGATCAGCCATGATCTTATTGAATGAAGGGGCAGACTCGATGGACCGAATGGCCTACTCCTGCTCCTTCTTATTCTTATGTTCAAACTTGACCCTCTCCATCGCCCTACAGTGGCGAGGCCGTCCCAAGTCTCTCAATATTTAGTGTAGGTAGCATCAAGATACTGAGTCTGCATGCACTAATAGCTGCTTTGTATTTCAGGAACAAAGACTTGCTGCTCTTGACCTGTGCCTGGCGATCGCACATGAGATCATCGATCGCCATCCGGCCAACAGAGTGAGTGTCAGACCGAGAGACTCACCCAGTTACAGTGCGGCGGGGTTTGGGGTCTTGACTTTTTCCAGCCCAAACCTGCAATGTCTTCACACAGATACGGCAGCTGTGTCTTTGCCGGCAGCTAATCCTCTCCCTTCTGTCTCTTTTCCAGGTCATGAGCATTGGCACGGTGAGCGAAGGCGGCATCGACAGGTAAGGTTTTTGCTTTATCCCCGCACTCCGCAAACACCCCACAAACCCCTCCGCCTCTGACCCGCTCTTTCTGCCTTTGAAAGTTTGCTCGGAAATGAGTCAATTTGGCTGTTCCTTTGGCTGCTATCCTCAAACCCTGCCCGTCTCCCGGCTTCTGGGAACTCTCGGTATCTGTGTGAAGCTCTTTGGCACCTGAGTGCAATGGAGCCACAGTGTTTATGTTGTTGTTGTTTGTTAGTCTCAAGAACAACGAGGGAGGGCAACAGCAAGGCCCAGCGGCCACGGACCCGGAGTTCATAAACACCGTGAGTGAGGGCAGGCGGGCGAGTGGCTGTGTAACTGACGGGCTGCGGGAATGGGCGTTTTACACAGCAGCATAGACGGCGTTCACTGGTAACAGTCACATCCAGCGCAGCACCACGTACCACTCGTACAATCACTGTCGTGTCTCACCTTGATATTGGGAGTCTGGACAATCATTATTAGAACTAGAATCCTTCCATTTGATGCAGTGCTTATCATGTCTTTGCGATTTCTCAAAGGGCTTGTCCGGAGTGTCCGTCAACTCTGCTTTCTGTCTCTTTTCCAGTTCGTCAGATTTGCATCGGCCTTAATGGCCGATGAGTCGTGGAGGTAAGGTTTTTGCTATGTCCCCTCTCTGCAAAAACTCCCTCCAAATCGCTCTGCCTTGGACCAAGGCAATGTGAGTGGCCTCGTTTTTACAGGAAAATTGTTGTTGCTGTTTGTTAGGATTCCGGAACAGGAAGAGCTGCTTCCAGAGCTGGAGGAAAGCAGCAGGGACGTGGTCGCCCGAGATACGGTGAGTGAGGGCAGGCTGACAAGTCGCTGTGTGAACGACAGGTCGAGGGAGCGGGTGGTTTACAGAGCAGCATAGATGCTGATGACCGGTAACATCACAGTCACTAACAGCTGCTTTGTATTTCAGGATAACGAACTCTCTCCCCCTAATGACCAGGAGTTGGTGAGGCCAAACGAGGCTCAGGACAGCAAACAAGCCAACCTGGTGAGCGTCAGACCCAGGGACTCATCGAGTTTCAGTGCGGCCGGTTTGGATGCTTGACATTCTCCAGCTAAACCATGCAATGTCGTCAGACAGACATGTCCACCAGGGCATAGCCGGCAGTTAATCCTTTCCTTTCTGTCTCTTGTCCAGGTCAACAGCATCTCCCTGGAGATGGATGACACGAGCAGCGAGTAAGGTTTTTTCTATGCCCTACACTCTACACAAACTCCCCCCAAATTCCTTTGCATCGGACATTATCTTTCTGCCTTCACAGTTCTTTGAGAAACAAGTTGTTTCAGCCATTCCTTCGGTCGCCCGACTCAAACCCTATGCTTCCCCCGGCTGCTCGGACCTCCCGATAACTGTGAAGGTCTTTGAGACCTGAGTCTGTTGCGAGCGGAATTGTTTACAAGGGCAAGTTGTTGTTGTTGTTTGTTAGGCCAAGCACAGAGGAGGAAGAGCTGGAGATGGGGGAGAGCCTAGAGCAGAGTGTCCTGGAGACATGGAGTGATGGCAGGCAGGTGAGTTGAGGTTTTTGTCTAGTGGCGCAGGGTAGTGGGGGTTTTACACAGCAGCTTACACAGTGGTGGTCACTAACATACACGACAGTATCACGTCAGCACCTGTACATTCCTGGTCACTTGTTACCTCGCTGTCATAAGTCTGATCACCATAATAATCCTTGCCAGGCTGTGAGCGAGTGGCTGAATCTTTCACTTTGTGTTTAGGAAGAACAAGAACCGGAGGAATTGCAGGTGAGCCAGAGAGATCAGGTAATGTAAGAAATATTGTGACCCCAGGAGGTTTACGGAGCTCTAGACTATTTTGAAGCTGCTGATTTTCAGTGACACTGTCTAATCTCTAGCAATTTCTGTCTCCACAGACATCAGCACAAGAGCCAGAGGAACTCTCCAGGGGTAAGCAAAAGTCTCTGTCCGTTTCACAGTGGGTGTGATCCCCACTCAGTGGCTCCTCACCGAATCGGGCAAGGGGGTGTCTGTGCAACATTAATGTTTCATTCCCCCCCCATCCCCCACCACACCCACCACCTGAGCCTCGTCTCTCAATCATTTTGCTCCTTATCCTCGAATCGCGCTCGTAGCCGAGTGAGACCTTTAGGTTCGCAGAGCAGTTGTTCTGTTGGGAAAGGCTCGCGTGTGGGAGGGTCATTGTCAACAAATCTTTTGTTTCCCGTCCAGGAGCAGCAGCAGAAAAGCAGAAGAAAAAGAAGAAAAGGTACAGTCACACTTGCTCATTGCTGCTCTCTGAGTGAATCTCTCTCGGTGACGCTTTCTCAGTCGCACACTGAGTGAGGCTTGTGATGGTGAAGGGCAGAGATGGCACAGGCTTCAGCCAATATTGATTCACTCAGGATCACTGTTGGTTGCTGTGGGTTGCCAGGACGGCTGGTTGAGCCCAGGGACACTGGACGTATTGAGGAAACAGCTGGGAGCTGTGAGGGGAAGGTGTTCAATGGGAGTCAGAACATTTGGGGTGAAATAGGTTGAATGGGCTTGTTAATCGACACCTCCCTGTTAATTAATATCCAGCTGTTTCCTGTTGTACCTGGGACTCATTGATGTTTCCTTTCGTACCCACAGGAAATGCTGCTGGTGTTGTTTTCCCTGGAGGAAAAGGGATGAGGATTGAGGGCAACTGAAAATCTTCTCCTCTCCCCCTCTGGCTGGATTGTGGCTCCTCTGCGAATTGTATTATAGTTATTATTATCATCAACATTATTTATTAGTTTTATTCAATTTTGGAAGTTATTTGGTGCCATTTTAATTGTTCACATTATTAATATTCTTATTGTTGATGTTAAATGTTTTTTTACCGTTTTCATTATATTATATCACACATTTATTATTTATTATTACATTATTACACATTATTGCATTATTACTTCTATTAAAGTTATAACTATTGTTATATTATTGTTGGATTTTGCATTTGTTACCTGTACTGACATTAGTGATTGATTGGTTCTGTATTTATTACTCTTTTTGATTAAAAATTCTATTGCACCATTATTGGATTGTTGGGTCATGATTCAAAACCTCGGGATCAGAAATCCCAACAAGTCCACATTAACTCAGTTTCCATAGCGGGGGGGGGGGTGGTGGGGGGTGGGGTGAGGTGTTGATCGATGGGACTGTCAAGGAAGGTCTTTAGGTGGGACTTGATAGACGCCAGAGAGGGGATGAGGTGAAGGAACTGCGGGATGAAATCTTGGGTACGTTTCCTTACTCCACACGCCTGATAATATTCCCTCAAAAAAACAATAATAAATTGGTCATTTAAATATTTCTCCAGGCAGAGGGCACTTGCTGTTTTATTGCAAAAGTTTTGGGAAATCAAAAGACTTGGGGCTTCTGTTGTTACTTGATGCTATCGTGTGATATATAAACAAAATTCTACCTCGCGCATTAAACCCACTGGGAATAGTGTAATAATAACCCTTGCATATAAATCAGCTACTGATCATGTCTTTGAGAGACGTCTCAAAGCGCTTTGCGGGATACACTGTAAAGTGACTTGACTGTTTTGTTGGACGAAACACGGCAGCCAATTGCGCACAGCAGTGTCCTGCAAACAGTCGTGGATTGAATGACCAATCTTGTTTTAAGGGATCATTATCACCAGAAAGTGATTGGCCAATTCAGTAACAAGTGGGTTCCTACTTACCGCTGGGTGAACAGAAGCAAGGGTGTGGAGTAAGGAAACTTGCCGCGGGTTTCACTCTGTCCTGACCTGACCGCAAATCGAATTACAGAGGAATCAGTTCAGTTCAGACGGAAACAATCGGCTGTGGTCACTGGAGGTATTCAGAGCTGGGCTGAGTGTGTCAGCGTGATCGTGACTTCCCTACTCTTATACTCTAAGCCCTTTGCAATAGTGACTCTCCACACAGCGTAATAGGTCATACATTCTGCACACTGTAGTGACTGGTTATTCAAGGTGTTATTCCTCATTCCTCTCCCATCAGTCTATCCCACACTGTGTGTGTGTGTGTGTGTGAGTGTGTGAGAGAGAGAGAGGAGTCCCCCCCCCCCCAAACACAGTCACTACACTTTACTGAAAAGGCACAGTCACTACACATTACCCTCCCCCAAACACATAGTCACAACACTTCACCCTCCCCCAAACACACAGTCACTACACTTCACCCTCCCCCAAACACAGTCACTACACGTCACCCTCCCCCAAACACAGTCACTACACGTCACCCTCCCCCAAACACACAGTCACTACACTTCACCCTCCCTCAAACACACAGTCACTACACTTCACCCTCCCCCAAAGACACAGTCACTACACTTCACCCTCCCCCCAAACACAGTCACTACACTTCACCCTCCCCCAAACACACAGTCACTACACTTCACTCTCCCCCAAACAGTCACTACACTTCACCCTCCCCCAAACACACAGTCACTACACTTCACCCTCCCCCAAACACACAGTCTCTACACTTCACCCTCCCCCAAACACAGTTATCACAGTTGCTGTGGGCATTAAACGAGGGCATTAATCGCATCAAAAGTCGGGATTGCCATTAATACAATGGTCATTATTATTATTATAATTGAAGCCCCTTTTACCTCAGACACGTTTTGGCGACAAAACCGAAGCCTCGTGCGGGAAAGGCTGGGGAAGCCGTTGGCTGCGCGCGCAGCCCTAACGCTTTCAAAAGGAGAACCGCCGGGCTGCTGGGTCACGTGGCTGGGGCTGGGAAGTTGGCAAGTCACGTGGTGGGGGAGTGAGGCTGGCGGATCAGGTGGTGGGGCTGCGGATGCCGGTGGGTCACGTGCTGGAGGGATGAGGCTGGAGGTTCTGGTGATGGGAAAGCGGACCCTGCTGGATCACGTGGTGGGGGGGAGCAGAGGATGGCGGGTCACGTGGTGGGGGGATGAGGAGTCTGGAGGGTCACGTGGTGGGGGAATGAGGCGGGAGTAAGGCGGCAGTGGCTGGGGTTGGAGGGATCGAGGGTAGGATTGTTGAGGAGGAGGTGATGAGGGTGGTTTTGAGGGCGGGGAGTGGACTGTTCCTGAGGAGAGGGAAGGGTTAATGGTATCTGCCGGCAGAGGAAAGTGTGGGGGGGGGGTTGCTGGGTGGGCAGGGAGGTGAGGCAGCAAGTGATGGGTTAGATGGTGATGACAATGAGGGTGAGAGGGAGGGAGCAGTGAGGGAGGCAATGGGGGCCATAGTAGGAGCTGAGGGTGGGGTGGGTGAGGAATATGGAATGGGCCACACAGGGCAGGAGGAGGAGCTGCCAGGTGGATATGATCAGTCTTTGGAGGTTCGGGAGTTTGTGACGTCTTGGGACTTAATAATAATAATAATAATAACATTCCTTGCATTTGATATCAAGCGGCTTTTCACGTCTTCTGGGCGGTGACTCAAAGCGCTTCACAGAATAGTCTGTAAAGTGAATTGACTGTATGTCTGTGGGTGGTGGAGAATGGGATTTGGGAATTGTTGTTGGCCTCCAGGATGATGTTAGAACAGTACTGTACGCCGTGTTTGCTGGAGAGAGGGAATGGCGGTCGCTGTGAAGATGGTCGAGCCGTAGCTCTGGAACTGCCTTCTTCATTCCCTTCACCTCGCTCCCTCTCTTCCTAGTTTCAGGTCCTTCAGTTTCTCCGCTCCCACCCTATGGAATGCCATCCCTCAATCCCTCCGTTTCACCTCTTCCCTTTCCTCTTTCAAGGCCGATTTGAAGACTTTCCTCTTCGATCGTGCCTTTTGTTCCACCCCGAACTCTTTTACCTCCCCTTCGTGTTTCACCCCTTCGCAAACACTCCCCTCCCAGCTCGGGTCACACGCCTCTTGTTTAGCGCCTTGGGACGTCCTCCCGACGTAAAAGGCGTTCTATAAATGTAAATTGTTGTTGTTGTTGTTGTCGAGGCTGCAGATTTTTCTGTTGGACCGTGCCTTCGGTCACCTTTTTCCCCTCCCTCAGCTCGGGCCCGGTATCCGTTATTGTGAAGTGCTCTGCGACGCTGTCCGGCGTGGAGGATGCTGTGTAAATCAAAGTTGTCGTTGTTGGTTGGTGATGGTGACTGACCTTCACATTCCCCTTTGGTGTGGAGTCCTGTAGCTCAGGGGTTACAGCCCTCGCCGATGCCTGGGATCAACCGCAGGTGACTGGATTTGAGCGGGTGCGTCGTAAGGTGTGAATGCGTCCTTGCGTTTGATGCCTCCTGCGTTCGGGAGAGCCGGGAACAGAAACAGAGACCTGCTCACGAACTGTTCACTTGAAAAGCGGCTGAGACTCGATGATTGAAGCTCCTGCAGCTCGGTAGTTGGAGCACTCGCCTTACAGGTGTGAGACCTGGGTTCACTTCCATGCAGGTCAGGGCGAAACCTTGGGTAAGTTTCCTTACTCCATGTTCACGCCTAATAATAATCCATCCAAAAAAAACCACAAAAAATAAAAATTGGTCATTTCAACCCACGACTGTTTGTGGGGACGCTGCTGTGTGCAATTGGCTGCTGTGTTTTGCCCACAAATATCCAGTCAACTCACGTGGCAGTATATCCTGTGAAGCTCTTTGAGACATCGATAAGATGTGAAAACCTCTATATCAAATGCACGGATTATTGTTATTCAGTGGGAACCGAAATCAAGATCCGGTCTTGGCATCTGGAGTTGCTCACGGGCAAGCGGTGACGAGGGGCTTTGGAGACTTTGTCGTTGTGGATCATCGTCGCAAATTTCAACCTTGATGGCAACTCGATCCAATGCAAGTTCCGAGCCCCGGAGTTCACCAGGCTGCGGAGTTCACCCTTGGACCCAAAGCAGCTTCACCACTATCGACGACTTTCTGAAGGTCTCAGCCAACTGGAAACAGGCCCACCCCCACAGTAAACACCAACCCAGCCCCCACCATGGACAAGACTATCCCAGCCTACCCCTCATGGTCAACATCCATACTGACCAATTAATCAATCAACCAACCAATCAATCAAAACTTACATTTATAAAGGGCCTTTCATGTTGAGGTGACGTCCTAAGGCGCTGTACAGTCAGATAGGAACAAAAGCAGGGGGGTAGAGGGAAGAAGGAGAGAAGGAGAATTGACTGTATATTTGTGAGCGAAACGTGGAAGCCAAATTGCGCACAGCAGTGTCCCACAAACAGTCATGGAAGTGGGGTCAGGGGAGAAAGGGCGAAAAGGGGTAAAGGGGGAGAGATGGCAAGGGGAGATATCGGGATACGGGGAAGGAGAGCAGGAAAACTGGCTATATTTGTGGGTGAAATACAGCAGCCAAATTGCGCACAGCAGTGTCGCACAAACAGTTGTGGAAGTGGGGCCACGGGTGAAAGGGGGAAAAGAGGATCAGGCGGGAGAGGGAGGGAAAGGTGGGGTGGGGTAAAGTCAGGGAGGAAGAGGGGGGAGAAAGCTGTGGCTCTGGCACAGGCCTTTGTGTTTGGCTCTCTCTTCAATATCTATATGCTCCCCCTTGGTGACATCATCCTCAGAAGATGGGGTCAACTTCCTTATGTGTGCAGACGACACCCAACTCTATCTTTATGCGTCTACCCTCGATTCCAGGACCACAAACTTGATGTCTGACCCACAAACTGTGGGTCAGACATCAAGTCCTGGATGAGAGCTCACAACTCACGCCTTCCATACACATGCTCACAACTCCCATCCTCCAAACACACACACACACTCACAACTCCCCCCCTATCCCCCCCACACTCACAACTACCCCCATAGACTCACACACCCAACTAAAAAAGGGAGTTAGAGGGGCAAAAAGAATGCATGAGAAACAATTAGCAGGCAACATTTTGGTGCTTGAGTGGGCTCAGGAGGAGGAGCGTCAAGCCAACCTGGTGAGTGTCAGACCCAGAGACTCAGTGAGTTACAGCTCAGCCGGATTTGGACACTTGACATTATCCTGCCCAATCCTGCAATGTCTTCAGGCAGAAATTGTCACCAGGGCCTTGCAAGCAACTAATCCTCTCCTTTGTGTCTCTGCTGCAGGTCAAGGTCATTGTAGTTGAGTGGGAGGAGGAGAGGAGCAGGTAATAATGATAATAATACTTATCCTTGAACTTGATATAGCTTTTTAACATCTTTTAGATAGAGGTTTTAAAACATCCTCAATCTCCATAAACTCCCCTAAATCCCTTTGCCTCGAACTGTATGTTTCTGCCTTCAAACACTGCTCAGAAACTAATCAGTTTTGCCGTTCCCTTGGTCGCCATCCTCAAACCGTATACCCTTCCCTTGCTTGGTTCTCCCGGTATCTGTGTGAAGTTATTTGAGTCCAATATGAACGTCTATGTTTATCGAGGCAATTTCTTGTTGTTTGTTAGGCAACAGATCAGAACTCTCAAGTGGACCTTGCCAGGTCAAGCATTGACCGTGAGTGAGGGCAGGCGGGCGAGTCACTGTGTAACTGTGGTGGTCGGTTACATCCCAGTCACATCCAGCGCAGCACGTCTCACCCGTACAATCCCTTTCACCTTTCATAATTCTAATAACATTAATCCTTCCATTTGATGCAGCGCCTCCTCAGGTCACCCACACATCTCAAAGCGCTTCAGCTGAGATAATGTCAACTGTTTCCCAAATTATTCCCAAATTGCCTTCTGCGCGTTTGGAAGTCCTCCCGTCATGAAAGGCGATATAGAAATATCATTTATATTGTTGTTGTGGTCCGCTGGGTGTGGAGGGCCGTGTTTCTGAGCACCTGACTGGGAGCCAGACTGAATGACAATCCATTTCTTTCTCAGGCAGAAGAAATACTGATGTTGAGATGCCTGCGGAATATTGCTTCCGCCACTTCTAGACCGGTAATAGCAATAATCTTTGGGTTTGATTCAGCGGCTGATCACGTTGTCCAGTTGCACACAGCAGTGTCCCCAAAGAGCCAAGGAGTGCGTGGGAGACAGTCATTGGGAAACTGGACAGTTGGATGGGGAATAGGAATTCTTATGGATAAAGGGATTAAGGGATATGGGGATAAGGCGGGCAGGTACGGTTACATTAGAAGATCAGCCATGATCTTATTGAATGAAGGGGCAGGCTCGATGGACCGAATGGCCTACTCCTGCTCCTTCTTATTCTTATGTTCAAACTTGACCCTCTCATCCCCCTACAGTGGGGAGGACGTCCCAAGTATCTCGATATTTAGTGTAGTTAGCATCAAGATACTGAGTCTGCATGCACTAATAGCTGCTTTGTATTTCAGGAACAAAGACTTGCTGCTCTTGACCTGTGCCTGGCGATTGCACATGAGATCATCGATCGCCATCCGGCCAACAGAGTGAGTGTCAGACCGAGAGACTCACCCAGTTACAGTGCGGCGGGGTTTGGGGTCTTGACTTTTTCCAGTCCAAACCTGCAATGTCTTCACACAGATACGGGAAGCGTGACTTTGCCGGCAGCTAATCCTCTCCCTTCTGTCTCTTTTCCAGGTCAGGAGCATTGGCACGGTGAGCGAAGGCGGCATCAACAGGTAAGGTTTTTGCTTTATCCCCGCACTCCGCAAACTCCCCACAAACCCCTCCGCCTCTGACCCTCTCTTTCTGCCTTTGAAAGTTCGCTCGGAAATGAGTCAATTTGGCTGTTCCTTTGGTTGCTATCCTCAAACCCTGCCCGTCTCCCGGCTGCTGGGAACTCTCGGTATCTGTGTGAAGCTCTTTGGCACCTGAGTGCAATGGAGCCACAGTGTTTATGTTGTTGTTTCTTAGTCTCAAGAACATCGAGGGAGGGCAACAGCAAGGCCCGGCGGCCACGGACCCGGAGTTCATAAACATCGTGAGTGAGGGCAGGCGGGCGAGTGGCTATGTAACTGACCGGCTGGGGGAATGGGTGTTTTACACAGCAGCATAGATGGCGTTCGCTGGTAACAGTCACATCCAGTGCGGCACCACTTACCACTCGTACAATCTCTGTCGTCTCTCACCTTGATATCGGGAGTCTGGATAATCATTAATAGAACTAGAATCCTTCCATTAGATGCAGTGCTTATCATGTCTTTGCGATTTCTCAAAGTGCTTGTCCGGAGTGTCTGTCAACTCTGCTTTCTGACTCTTTTCCAGTTCGTCAGATTTGCATCAGCCTTAATGGCCGATGAGTCATGGAGGTAAGGTTTTTGCTACGTCCCCTCTCTGCACAAACTCCCTCCAAATTGCTCTGCGTTGGACCAAGGCAATGTGAGTGGCCTCGTTTTTACAGGAAAATTGTTGTTGCTGTTTCTTAGGATTCCGGAACAGGAAGAGCTGCTTCCAGAGCTGGAGGAAGGCAGCAGGGACGTGGTTGCCCGAGATACGGTGAGTGAGGGCAGGCTGACAAGTCGCTGTGTGAACGACAGGTCGAGGGAGCGGGTGGTTTATAGAGCAGCATAGACGCTGGCGACCGGTAACATCACAGTCACTAACAGCTGCTTTGTATTTCAGGATAACAAACTCTCTCCCCCTAATGACCAGGAGTTGGTGAGGCCAAACGATGCTCAGGACAGCAAACAAGCCAACCTGGTGAGTGTCAGACCCAGGGACACATCGAGTTTCAGTGCGGCCGGGTTTGGATGCTTGTCATTCTCCAGCTAAACCATGCAATGTCGTCAGACAGACATGTCCACCAGGGCGTAGCCAGCAGTTAATCCTTTCCTTTCTGTCTCTTGTCCAGGTCAACAGCATCTCCCTGGACATGGACGACACAAGCAGCGAGTAAGGTTTTTTCTATGCCCTACACTCTACACAAACTCCCCCCAAATTCCTTTGCATCGGACATTATCTTTCTGCCTTCACAGTTCTTTGAGAAACAGGTTGTTTCAGACATTCCTTCGGTCGCCCGACTCAAACCCTATGCTTCCCCCGGCTGCTCGGAGCTCCCGATAACTGTGTGAAGCTCTTTGAGACTCGAGTCTGTTGTGAGCGGAATTGTTTACAAGGCCAAGTTGTTGTTGTTGTTTGTTAGGCCAAGCACAGAGGAGGAAGAGCTGGAGATGGGGGAGAGCCTAGAGCAGAGAGTCCTGGAGACACTGAGTGACGGCAGGCAGGTGAGTTGAGGTTTTTGTCTAATGGCGCGGGGTAGCGGGGATTTGCACAGCAGCTTACACAGTGGTGGTCACTAACATACACGACAGTGTCACGTCAGCACCTGTACATTCCTGGTCACTTGTCACCTCGCTGTCATAAGTCTGATCACCATAATAATCCTTGTCTTTGATACAATCATAGCCAGGCTGTGAGCGAGTGGCTGAATCTTTCACTTTGTCTTTAGGAAGAACAAGAACCGGAGGAGGAATCGCAGTGGAGCCAGAGAGATCAGGTAATGTAATAAACGTTGTGACCCCAGGAGGTTTAGGGAGCTCTAGACTATTTTGAAGCTGCTGATTTTCAGTGACACTGTCTAATCTCTAGCAATTTCTGTCTCCACAGACGTCAGCACAAGAGCCAGAGGAACTCTCCAGGGGTAAGCAAAAGTCTCTGTCCGTTTCACAGTGGGTGTGATCCCCACCCAGTGGCTCCTCACCCAGTCAGGCAGGGGGTGTCTGTGCCGATCAGCGTTTCATTTCCCCCCACCCCCCACACTCTCCCCACCCGAGCCTCGTCTCTCAATCATTTTGCTCCTTAATCGCGCTCGTAGCCAAGTGAGACCTTTATGTTTGCAGAGCAGTTGTTCTGTTGGGAAAGGCTCGCGTGTGGGAGGGTCATTGTCAACAAGTCACACGCGAGGAGCAGCAGCAGAAAAGATACAGTCACGCTTGCTCATTGCTGCTCTCTGAATGAATCTCTCTCTCGGTGACGCTTTCTCAGTCGCACATTGAGGCTTGTGATGGTGAAGGGCAGAGATGGCACAGGCTTCAGCCAATATTGATTCACTCAGGATCACTGTTGGTTGCTGTGGGTTGCCAGGACGGCTGGTTGAGCCCAGGGACGCTGGACGTATTGAGGAATGGCTGGGAGCTGTGAGGGGGAGGTGTTCGATGGGAGTCAGAAAGTTTGGGGTGAAATAGGTTGAATGGGCTTGTTAATCGAGACCTCCTTGTTAATTAATATCCAGCTGTTTCCTGTTGTACCTGGGACTCATTGATGTTTCCTTTCGTACCCACAGGAAATGCTGCTGGTGTTGTTTTCCCTGGAGGAAAAGGGATGAGGATTGAGGGCAACTGAAAATCTTCTCCTCTCCCCCTCTGGCTGGATTGTGGCTCCTCTGCGAATTGTATTATAGTTATTATTATTTTGATGCATTTGATGCATTTTGGGAGAAGAAATGAAGGGAGGCAATATAGGCTAGATAGTACAATTTTAAATGGTGTGAAGGAACAGAGAGACCTGGGGATTTGTGTTAGTGACTCGTTGAAGGTGGCAGGACAGGTAGACAAGGCTGTTAAGAAGGCATATGGGATACTAGGCTTTATAAATAGGGGTATAGAGTACAAAAGTCAGGAAGTGCTGACTAACCTCTATAGGACTTTGGTGAGGCCTCAGCTGGAATACTGTGTTCAATTCTGGTCACCACACTACAGAAAGGATGTGAAGGCATTGGAAAGGGTACAACGAAGATTTACTAGGATGGTGCCAGGATTGAGGGACTTCAGCTATGAGGAGAGGCTAGATAGGCTAGGGTTATTCTCTCTGGAGCAGAGAAGATTGAGGGGAGACCTAATAGAGGTTTATAAGATCATGAGGGGTTTCGACAGGGCAAATAGAGAAAAACTATTTCCACTCGTGGGTGAATCTGTGACTCGTGGTCACAGATTTAAAATAGTTTCAAGGCGCAGTAGAGGGGAGCTGAGGAGAAATTTTTTCACTCAGCGAGTTGTTCGAATCTGGAATGCATTGCCTGAAAAGGTGGTGGAGGCTGATTCGATAACAACTTTTAAAAGGGAATTAGATCTTTATTTAGGAAGAACGGGTCTATTAGGCTATGGGGAGCGGGCAGGGCAATGGGATTGAATCGCTCTTTTCAAAGAGCCGGCACAGACTAGATGGGCCGAATGGCCTCCTTTTGTGCCGTAAAATTCTATGATTCTATGATTCTATGATTCTATGATTATTAATATCATCATCATTTTTGTTTGGTTCAAGTTTGGAAGCTATTTGGTTCCATTTTAATTATTCACATTAATATTCTTATTGTTGATTTTAAATGTTGTATTATTGTTACCATTTTCATTATATTATATCACACATTATTACTTTTTATTACATTACACATTATTGCATTATTACTTGTATTAAAGTTCCAACTATTATTATATTATTGTTGGATTTTGCATTTGTTACCTGTACTGACATTAGTGTTTTATTGGTTCTGTATTTATTACTCTTGATTAAAAATTCTATTGCACCATTATTGGATTGTTGGGTCATGATTCGAAACCTCGGGATCGGAAATCCCAACTGCTCCACGCGCCTCGGTTTCCCTAGCAGTAGATAAGAACCTGGTGTTAGTCACTTTCTAGGAGTAATAGTCTCTCCAAAAATAAGTTATTTAATAATTATAATAAATGCTCGACTGTTTGTGGGGACACTGCTGTGTGCAATTGGCTGTCAAGTTTGGCCCAGAAATACACACTCCATCAATCGATTCAGTCAATAGGGTATTCTGTGAAGTGCTTTAGGGAGTCTCGACAATGTGATAAAGTGGGATATCAAATGTAAGGATTGATATTATTATTCTCTGCTGCAAATCCTGTGAAGCAATAACAACAGCAGACTGTACAGGCCCGTACGCAGGGGGGGTGCGACGGGTGCGTACGCACCCCCCCCAATTATAAAAGGTCCACATTTTCCGGGGTAGAGAATTGTATTTTTTATCAAATTTAAATACCAAGTAAAGTAAATTTATTGAGCATTTGTGTAACAATCAGTTCTTCAAAACTATGTACAAATTATAAACACACATCTTTGAATGTTTTAGTATTAATATAAAATTATCGAGTCGCACACCAGAATCGGCATCTACCCAAAACATACCGCGTCGATAGACGAGTCAATGCCGCGGCGAGACTGTGACACACTGCATAAACATAGGCGCGCGCCGAGACTCAAATCCATCCTCGTTTGGAAATCATACAGCCACAAGCGTAGCACCACTTCTGGAAGCTAAAATCATCTTTTAATCTGATCAGCGTAAGTAAAAATTGCTCAAGTTTTGAGAGGTGTGACTGTAATGCTAGCAAACAATGACAACATATTTACAAGCTTCTGAGAAATTAAAGCTTTTGAGAACCCAACAAAAAAGTTATATGCTGGACGGGAATGCCTATCTATAAAAAAGATACTCATGGACGTAGACCTATGCTTTAGCGCCTATTCTACGTGGTGTGTCAATCGGAAATCATCCCGTATACACTACATAAAAAGGTAGCACCACTTTGTGGAAGCTGAAATCGTATTTTAATCTGATAAATGTAAGTAAAAATGACTTAAGTTTTGATAGGCGTGTTTCTGAAATATCATGTTTCTTGTTTTGTCTTGATTATCACATTTGATTTATTTTATTAAAAATGTATTCCTGTAATTAAAAATTGCTTTTAGAGACGTCCACTGGCATGCAAAAAAAATATGACCGCAAAGATAAACTGTGCTACTTTATTTCACTTTCAGTTTTGTACCCAGAGTGAAAAAACATCAATGTCGCACGAATTTGGCATAAAAATTGTTTTATGCCAATACCCGAATCGCGCCCCAGAGTATCGATGTAGGTTAGGGTCGGTCTACCTCGTGTTCTTTGACCGTGCAATGGTTCCCATAGGATAGTAGGACTATGGACAGTTTCCTCCCGGCTTCTGCAGCTATGTCCGCTAAACCTAAGACGCCTCTGCAGTAATGTCTGTGATACCAGTGTGGTAGTGTACCATATAGCTCACTATTTGTCAGATGCTGTCGCCAGTAAACGTTCAGGGCGTCTCTTAGAAGCCTCATATATACCTCATGAGTCACCTAATCTCCTGGTCAAGGTTTGCGTAAGTGTCCAGCATTCTGCTGAAGTTGCCGAGCCCCTTATAATTATACAACATAGGTCTACTCATTTCGTTAATGATATTGGAAACATCATAAATGCTACTCTGAGCCCTGAGGAGTTGACCAATGCAATTGAAAAACTTGATGTTGCATATAAATACCATCTCTTGACAAGCCACTTCATCCTATCTGAAGATTACATTTTCCCATCACGGTTCCTTCACCATTGTCAGCGCCAGTTCAAGATGAGATACTTGCGAGATTATAAATGGATGGTCTACAGTCCTTCATTAGATGCTGCCTTTTGCATTCACTGTGCACTGTTGGTCCAAACAAGTGAGAGGAAACGGATGGGGGCATTTGTTAATACACCCTTTACCATGTTTTACAAACTAAACGGGAAGGCGAAGGAACATGAAGGAAATGGTTATCACGTAAATTCTATGATTAGATCGGCATCAATGCGCGACTCTGTTGCGAACCCACAACATAAGATAGACATTTGTTCGGTCGATGAAAAGAAGAAAAACATTGAAAGAAATCGACATATCATAAGAACAGTTGCCGAAGCTGTATTATTCTGTGGACGTCAGTGCATTGCACTTAAGAGGAGATAATGAAAGAGTCGTGGAAAGTAACACCATTACGAGTGATGTCACACAATACAATGGTAATCCGGGAAACTTTCTGGCAGCCCTACAGATGATTGCGAAGCAAGACGAGGTTCTTCGACATCACCTTGCTAGTACTGGGCTCGCAAATAGGAATTCTAAATATACCTCACCTAGAATACAGAACGATATCATCACAATCATCGGCCATGATATAATCCGCAGTGATTTGATTGATGAATCAAAGCTGCTCGATGGTTTAGTGTACTTGCTGATGAGCTGAGCTCGCCCTTTGTTTCCGTTTCGTTGCCAGAAATAAAGATATCAGGGAGGAATTTCTGTCTTTTCTTAAATTGCCAAGGATCACCGGTGAAGTCATCGCCAGTACCATCTTGGACTTTTTAAAGATGACGGGACTTGATGCTACTAACATCCGTGGACAAGGCTATGACGGAGCTGCAAACATGTCAAGCGATAATGTTGGTGTTCAGTGACGAATAAAACAGCAGTCACCAAAAGCTGTATACGTTCATTGTAGTGGTCATTGCCTAAACTTGGTAATAGCGCATTCATGCTCCCTCCCCTGCACAAAAACACAATTAACAAGCTAAAGGCTGTTGGTTCTTCCTGGCAAGCCCAAAGCGCAATGGTCTCCTGCAATCGATTATTAGAAAGGCTTTGCCAGAGCTAACAAAACATCGAAAGGGGCTTCTTGACTTGTGCAAGACACGATGGGCTGCCAGACACGAGGCATATACTCATTTCTATCAGGCATATATCTACATCATTACAGCATTGGAGAATATTGCTCATGGTGCCAACGTCGAATCTTGTGGCATAGATTTTAGGGAAGCTAGTTGGGATCCAAAGAGTCGCTGTGATGCAGCATCTCTATTGGCAAGTCTCACTTCCTTCGACTTCATTGTGACATTTCTTACGATCTATCACTTCTTGTCACATCTCGCTGGCATAACAGTAAAATTGCAAGGGCAGACTGTAGACATCATCAAGGCTTACAGTGAGATCTCAACCGTGAAAGCGGTATACACAGCGCTCTGCGATGATGTAGAAGTCGAATTTTCAAGAACGTATAAGCAAGCTGTTAGAATGCTAATGCTGTCAACGTCATGCCATCAATGCCACGGACTGTTGGTCGGCAGACCATGCGTAGTAACGTGCCTGCAGCTACACCTGAGGAGCATTATCGTCGAAACGTTGCGATTCCATTCCTAAGCCACATCCATTCTGAGCTTGACTCACAGTTTTCCGATGTATCGGTGCTTTCATCAAGGCTATTAGGATTAGTCCCGTCAGTGTTATGTGGGGATGATGTACCATCACTCGAAGAGGTAGTTGAATTATACGCAGAAGATATGCACTCACAGGAAGTATCCCCACAATAATTATTCAGATGGAAACACAGATTCCTAGCATTATCCTCTGACCAACGTCCATCCACGGCAGCAGCAGCAATGATGGAGTGTGATGATGACATGTTCCCTAATATCTCTGTGCTTCTAAGATTGTGTTGTACTATTCCTGCAACAAGTTGCGAATGTGAACGAAGTGCAAGTGCTTTACGCAGATTACACAGCTACCTACAAGCAAGCATGATGCAAGAACGACTTTCAGCACTCGCGTTAATGCACATTCATTATGACATGGAAATCGATATTGGTAGAGTGGTTGACGTATTCGCTTCAAAGCAACCAAGGCGTCTCGAATATGGAACGCTATTAAATAATTAATTTCCCCTCCCTTATTTTTTCAAGTATTTTTTCTTCAGATCAGTATTGGTTGATGGGTCACTTCCTTTAATTTTGATTCTAAATAAATAAATAAAAACTAACTACACTATTGCTCACAGTTCAACGATATTTTCAGTATAATGCTGATAACAGGCGTGTGAATTAACTGAATTAACACGTGTGAATTAACTGTTTTACACTGATTTTCAGTTTCTGTATATTTTCTTGTCTTTTATAAAATTTGCTTTGCTGGAATATCTGAGCACATAATTCATACTTTACTCTTACATTATTGTTCATTACAGTCCGAAAGAAATTAAATCTTAGGATAACAATGCAGAACAACTTATTAATTACTGTCAATCTGTAGTTTATAATCATTTTCTCTTACACGCATACATTTCTCAAGCATTCGTCATTGTACTGTTTGAATTGGATTGTAATTTACTTTATCCTTCACCTTCCGTTCATCATCGAGTCAACAATCGTGTTTGCTTTTATCGGCGAACACATTCAACCTTCTCAAAAAATTTAGACACGGACTACCGGGGAAAATAAAAACACTGAATAAATAATGATGCTCTTACACACCAAGGGCATGAAACATTTACCGTTCATATTGGATCTTCTAAACCGATTAAATAAGACCTCAAACTGTGTAAAACGTCGGAGCCTCGAGGGGGCTTCGGGGGCAGCCCGCAAGCCCCCGGCCATTGTTGGTCCCATCACTAGCAATTCGCACCCCCCCATTAAAAATCCTGCGTACGGCCCTGGTATATCAATATTTTATTTTGTTTACATATATAATATATTTATATATAGCGCTCCATTCACAGCGGGACATCAAATTGGGAATGGAGGAACACTCGGAGAGGTATGAACTTGTTAATGAGGGTCAGCATGGGTTTGTGAAGGGGAGGTCGTGTCTGGGTAATCTAGTTGCATTTTTTTGAGTTGGTCACTAATATGGTGGATAAGAGTGTGTATGAATGCAAAGGATGTGGATTTTCAGAAGGCATTTGATAAGAATCCGCACAAAAACTTATAGATGTTTTGATCAGTTAGTTAAAAACATTATTTCCTCTGGTGGGGGAATCTAGAACAAGGGTGCCTCTTCTTATTATTCAGGCTGGGCCATTCAGGAATGAAACTAGGAGGTTTACCACTGAACGTTGAGTGGAAAGCTGGAACTCCCTATTGTGAAAGGTTATAGATCTATTCACAACTTAAGAGGCAGAGACGGATAGCCATAAATTAGGTCAGGGTATTGAGGGATATGGGCGATGGTGGAGAGTAAATTGGATATGAGGTGCAGATCAGCCACAATCTGAAAGCATGTCGGAACAGGCTTGAGGGGCTGAATGGCAAACGCCTGTTTCTGTATTTTTATTCAAAAGCTGGAATTGGTTTAGAAAGATATTTCTTTGGGGGTGGAGGAGCTATCTTGTATGTGAGTTGCTTTGAGATATCCTTGTGACTTGGAAGGTCCTCCTCAAGTAAAAAGCGCCAGAGAAATCGTATGTGTTTTTGTTGCCGACAGTTTGAAATGTTACAAAAATGTAGGTTCATTTTCTCCTCTTTGAGACACATGTTAACGGGTTATTGTGATGGCAGAGCCTTTGGTCATTTGACCGTTGATGTGATGTGAGGTCAGACGATGATGTCTCCAGGCTGACACTCCAGCGTGTCACGGGGAGGGATTGTGATGTCAGACTTCGGCGATGGGTTTGTGGAGAAATGTTTAGTTAAAACGGGAGAGAGGGAGCGAGATTAGAGGACCTACAGATCAGTCTTAAAGTCAGATCTAGCAAAATACTGGAATCTATCCTCATCGAGAGAACGTGGTGAAACATTGTCTGATTGTCCGTTGGGGCTGAAGTGAGGGCGGGATCAGCAGGTGACAGCAGTGACTGTACAACAAACAGGACACAGGAATGATTATTATCATCACTGTTATAATCTCTCTTCAGCCCTAAAAACCCAGAGGCCGAACAACACACAAGGGACGAGGAACCACAACCTGAGGTGAGTGTGTGGGGAGGGGCTCGAGTGAAGGGGGTAAGCCATGAACGGTGAATGACAGACCAGTGACAGGATGTCCAGGGCCTGATACACATTCTGGGGACACACGGCAGCAAATTTAAACAGTTGTTATTCAGCCCCTGACTGTGGCACCCAGTACAGTGGCCGGGGAGTGTGGAGATCTCCCTGATCTGCCCCTGTACAAACCCCATCAGTCAGAGAATATCCCAGATCAGTTGAATGACACGACAGGCTGGGTCAGAATCTGGATAGATCAATTTTAAAACCATTGCCCACAGTGTTGTCACTGTCTGCTGGATGAGGAAGGGGCCGTGTGTCTGACCGTCTGACTGGGGTGGAGTCAGTCTAAGTAACAATCCATTTCTTTCTCAAGACGAACCAGGAGAGAACGGGTGGTCAGACGTTACATTCTCAGAAACATCCATTGAGATAATAATAATAATTTAACACATCGCCTATCACATTGTCAAGACTTGTCAAGGATATACTGTACTCTGAAGTGTAGCGACGGTGTGTTTTCGGGTCAAATGTGGCAATCAGTTGACCACGGGTTTCCCACGAACACCATACAGGAGACATGTTTGACTTTGCCAACTTACTCACTTGACTTCCAAACTCTCCGTCCAGAAACCACAGATTATTCATAACTCCGCAGCCCAGATCCCATCAGGTGCCAAGCTCCACAAAACCGATCACTCACATTGACATGAAGTAGGCCAGTGCGCACCGAGTAGAGGAACAGATTTGTGTTAAGATATGGTGACCGCCCACACTAACAGCTTTGTATTTCAGGACAAAGAACAGGCGATGACACTTGACTTGGTGCTTGAGTGGGCTCAGGAGGAGGAGCGTCAAGCCAACCTGGTGAGTGTCAGACCCAGAGACTCAGTGAGTTACAGCTCAGCCGGATTTGGACACTTGACATTATCCTGCCCAATCCTGCGATGTCTTCAGTCAGAAATTGTCACCAGGGCCTTGCAAGCAGCTAATCCTCTCATTTGTGCTTCTGCTGCAGGTCAAGGTCATTGTATTTGAGTGGGAGGAGGAGAGGAGCAGGTAATAATAATAATACTTATCCTTGAACTTGATATAGCTTTTTAACATCTTTTAGATAGAGGTTTTAAAACATCCCCAATATCCATAAACTCCCCTAAATCCCTTTGCCTCGAACTGTATGTTTCTGCCTTCAAACGCTGCTCAGAAACTAATCAGTTTTGCCGTTCCCTTGGTCGCCATCCTCAAACCGTATACCCTTCCCTTGCTCGTTTCTCCCGGTATCTGTGTGAAGTTATTTGAGTCCAATATGAACGTCTATGTTTATCGAGGCAATTTCTTGTTGTTTGTTATCAACAGATCAGAACGCTCAAGTGGACCTTGCCAGGTCAAGCACTGACCGTGAGTGAGGGCAGGCGGGCGAGTCACTGTGTAACTGTGGTGGTCGGTTACATCCCAGTGACATCCAGCGCAGCACGTCTCACCCGTACAATCTCTTTCACCTTTCATAATTCTAATAACATTAATCCTTCCATTTGATGCAGCGCCTCCTCAGGTCACCCACACATCTCAAAGCGCTTCAGCTGAGATAATGTCAACTGTTTCCCAAATTATTCCCAAATTGCCTTCTGCGCATTTGAAAGTCCTCCCGTCATGAAAGGCGATATAGAAATGTCATTTATATTGTTGTTGTGGTCCGCTGGGTGTGGAGGGCCGTGTTTCTGAGCACCTGACTGGGAGCCAGACTGAATGACAATCCATTTCTTTCTCAGGCAGAAGAAATACTGATGTTGAGATGCCTGCGGAATATTGCTTCCGCCCCTTCCAGACCGGTAATAGCAATAATCTTTGGGTTTGATTCAGCGGCTGATCACGTTGTCCAGTTGCACACAGCAGTGTCCCCAAAGAGCCAAGGAGTGCATGGGAGACAGTCATTGGGAAACTGGACAATTGGATGGGGAATAGGAATTCTTATGGATAAAGAGATTAAGGGATATGGGGATAAGGCGGGCAGGTGCGGTTACATTAGAAGATCAGCCATGATCTTATTGAATGAAGGGGCAGGCTCGATGGACCGAATGGCCTGCTCCTGCTCCTTCTTATTCTTATGTTCAAACTTGACCCTCTCATCCCCCTACAGTGGGGAGGACGTCCCAAGTCTCTCGATATTTAGTGCAGTTAGCATCAAGATACTGAGTCTGCATGCACTAATAGCTGCTTTGTATTTCAGGAACAAAGACTTGCTGCTGTTGACCTGTGCCTGGCGATCGCACATGAGATCATCGATCGCCATCCGGCCAAAAGAGTGAGTGTCAGACCGAGAGACTCACCCAGGTACAGTGCGGCGGGGTTTGGGGTCTTGACTTTTTCCAGCCCAAACCTGCAATGTCTTCACACAGATACGGGAAGCGTGACTTTGCCGGCAGCTAATCCTCTCCCTTCTGTCTCTTTTCCAGGTCATGAGCATTGGCACGGTGAGCGAAGGCGGCATCGACAGGTAAGGTTTTTGCTTTATCCCCGCACTCCGCAAACACCCCACAAACCCCTCCGCCTCTGACCCGCTCTTTCTGCCTTTGAAAGTTTGCTCGGAAATGAGTCAATTTGGCTGTTCCTTTGGTTGCTATCCTCAAACCCTGCCCGTCTCCCGGCTGCTGGGAACTCTCGGTATCTGTGTGAAGCTCTTTGGCACCTGAGTGCAATGGAGCCACAGTGTTTATGTTGTTGTTGTTTGTTAGTCTCAAGAACAACGAGGGAGGGCAACAGCAAGGCCCGGCGTCCAAGGACCCGGAGTTCATAAACACCGTGAGTGAGGGCAGGCGGGCGAGTGGCTGTGTAACTGACCGGCCGCGGGAATGGGCGTTTTACACAGCAGCATACACGGCGTTCACTGGTAACAGTCACATCCAGCGTGGCACCACGTACCACTCGTAGAATCTCTGTTGTCTCTCACCTTGATATTGGAAGTCTGGATAATCATTATTAGAACTAGAATCCTTCCATTTGATGCAGTGCCTTATCATGTCTTTGCGATTTCTCAAAGTGCTTGTCCGGAGTGTCTGTCAACTCTGCTTTCTGACTCTTTTCCAGTTCGTCACATTTGCATCAGCCTTAATGGCCGATGAGTCATGGAGGTAAGGTTTTTGCTATGTCCCCTCTCTGCACAAACTCCCTCCAAATTGCTCTGCTTTGGACCAAGGCAATGTGAGTGGCCTCGTTTTTACAGGCAAATTGTTGTTGCTGTTTCTTAGGATTCCGGAACAGGAAGAGCTGCTTCCAGAGCTGGAGGAAGGCAGCAGGGACGTGGTCGCCCGAGATACGGTGAGTGAGGGCAGGCTGACAAGTCGCTGTGTGAACGACAGGTCGAGGGAGAAGGTGGTTTACAGAGCAGCATAGACGCTGGCGACCGGTAACATCACAGTCACTAACAGCTGCTTTGTATTTCAGGATAACTAACTCTCTCCCCCTAATGACCAGGAGTTGCTGAGGCCAAACGATGCTCAGGACAGCAAACAAGCCAACCTGGTGAGTGTCAGACCCAGGGACACATCGAGTTTCAGTGCGGCCGGGTTTGGATGCTTGACATTCTCCAGCTAAACCATGCAATGTCGTCAGACAGACATGTCTACCAGGGCGTAGCCGGCAGTTAATCCTGTCCTTTCTGTCTCTTGTCCAGGTCAACAGCATCTCCCTGGACATGGATGACACGAGCATCGAGTAAGGTTTTTGCTATGCCCTACCAAACTCCCCCCAAATTCCTTTGCATCGGACATTATCTTTCTGACTTCACAGTTCTTTGAGAAACAGTTTGTTTCAGACATTCCTTCGGTCGCCCGACTCAAACCCTATGCTTCCCCCAGCTGCTCGGAGCTCCCGATAACTGTGTGAAGGTCTATGAGACCCGAGTCTGTTGCGAGCGGAATTGTTTACAAGGGAAAGTTGTTGTTGTTGTTTGTTAGGCCAAGCACAGAGGAGGAAGAGCTGGAGATGGGGGAGAGCCTGCAGCAGAGAGTCCTGGAGACATGGAGTGATGGCAGGCAGGTGAGTTGAGGTTTTTGTCTAATGGCGCGGGGTAGCGGGGATTTGCACGGCAGCTTACACAGTGGTGGGTCACTAACATACACGACAGTGTCACGTCAGCACCTGGTCACTTGTCACCTCGCTGTCATCAGTCTGATCACCATAATAATCCTTGTCTTTGATACAATCACAGCCAGGCTGTGAGCGAGTGGCTGAATCTTTCACTTTGTCTTTAGGAAGAACAAGAACCGGAGGAGGAATCGCAGGGGAGCCAGAGAGATCAGGTAATGTAAGAAATGTTGTGACCCCAGGAGGTTTAGGGAGGTCTAGACTATTTTTAAGCTGCTGATTTTCAGTGACACTGTCTAATCTCTAGCAATTTCTGTCTCCACAGATATCAGCACAAGATTCAGAGGAACACTCCAGGGGTAAGCAAAAGTCTCTGTCCGTTTCACAGTGGGTGTGATCCCCACCCAGTGGCTCCTCACCCAGTCAGGCAGGGGGTGTCTGTGCCCATCAGCGTTTCATTCCCCCCCACCCCCCACACTCTCCCCACCCGAGCCTCGCCTCACAATCATTTTGCTCCTTAATCGCGCTCGTAGCCAAGTGAGACCTGCAGGTTTGCAGAGCAGTTGTTCTGTTGGGAAAGGCTCGCGTGTGGGAGGGTCATTGTCAACAAGTCTTTTGTTTCCCGTCCAGGAGCAGCAGCAGCAGCAGAAAAGCAGAAGAAGAAGAAAAGGTACAGTCACGCTTGGTTATTGCTGCTCTCTGAATGAATCTCTCTCTCGGTGACGCTTTCTCAGTCACACATTGAGGCTTGTGATGGTGAAGGGCAGAGATGGCACAGGCTTCAGCCAATATTGATTCACTCAGGATCACTGTTGGTTGCTGTGGGTTGCCAGGACGGCTGGTTGAGCCCAGGGACGCTGGACGTATTGAGGAATAGCTGGGAGCTGTGAGGGGGAGGTGTTCGATGGGAGTCAGAAAGTTTGGGGTGAAATAGGTTGAATGGGCTTGATTTTGCATTTGTTACCTGTACTGACATTAGTGTTTTATTGGTTCTGTATTTATTACTCTTTTTGATTAAAAATTCTATTGCACCATTATTGGATTGTTGGGTCATGATTCGAAACCTCGGGATCGGAAATCCCAACTGGTCCACGCGCCTCGGTTTCCCTAGCAGTAGATAAGAACCTGGTGTTAGTCACTTTCTAGGAGTAATAGTCTCTCAAAAATAAGTTGTTTAATAATTATAATAAATGTTCGACTGTTTGTGGGACACTGCTGTGTGCAATTGGCTGTCACGTTTGGCCCAGAAATACACACTCCATCAATCGATTCAGTCAATAGGGTATTCTGTGAAGTACTTTAGGGAGTCTCGACAATGTGATAAAGTGGGATATCAAATGTAAGGATTTATAGTATTATTCTCTGCTGCAAATCCTGTGACGCAATAACAGCAGACTGTAAATGATCAAAGTCTCTTATCCTGTAAAAGACAAGGGAGAAAGAAATACTGCAGAGAAATAGAGATCTGTAGCTCACAAACACGGACAGGGTGACACAGACGGAAACAGAGTAAAAGAGACAAACAATGGGTCAGTAGGAGAATCTTGGTGGGAAGAGTGGAGGGATTGAACAGAATCAGAAGCTGTGAGGTTTAACTGAGAAACTTTACTGTATCAAGACATTTGAACAACATTCAGACCAGAACTAATTGCCCAATAAAAGAGACCATTGGGTAAGCCAATGCCGTGATCCTCTGGGCAGTGCTAATGGGAACATTAAGAATCTTATTACAGTTTTAACACATCCAGGCTTGACTACACCAACATTCTGCCAGCTAGAATCCCCTGCACACAGGCCTCAGGCTATCCAGAGCTCTGTAGCCTGGTCCAAGACCAATCTCTTTGACTTTCAGTCATCTCAGGCATCAGTCCCAGCTTGGGTGCCCAGACAACAGTAGCAATCGCTTTGAGATGGCCTGCCAACAGGACAGGTAATGCAAAGGTGAATGAAAGTGTATTGTATCAGAATACTACTAATAAATAATAATCCTTGCATTTGATATAACACCTTATCATGTCTTCTAGATGTCTCAAAGCGCTTCACAGAATATACTATAAAGTGAATTGACTGTATATTTGGTGGGTGAAATGTGGCAGCCAGTAGTACACAGTAGAACTGGAATACTGTACTGAAGAAAATCCCCAGGTTAATCTATGCGGACACGGATAAGAGATGTAGATCAATTCTGAACTCCATTACTGCTGGGCACACAGACTCGGTGTCAACTTTTCTCCACCATCAAAGCTTGACTCATTTTTTCCTGAGTGTTGTCATTTTCCCAAGTGGCAATTATCTGTGTGTGAGACTTAGTAATGTCTGTGTTTGATTTAGTGCCTTATTGCATTGTCGATACTTCTCAAAGCTCCTCCTAGAATAAAGTGTAAAGTGAATTGACTGTATATTTGGTGGACGAACCGTGGCAGCTTGTGTATAACAGCGTCCCATAAACCAAAATGATCCCTGTGGTGTATCTGGTCACCGCTGGGAGACGTCAGACGCCATGTAGGAGTTGACCTCATGTCGCTTTTGCCCATAAAACACAGTCACTACATTTGACAGCAAATCCTGTGAAGCACTTTGATATGACCTCTTGGAATTAATTGCAAGGATCATTGCTTTTAATTGTTGTATTTGAAGGACAGATAACCTGTTTTTAATTTTCTCTTGTATTTAGATTATATATGAATCTGCCATTGGGAATGTAGATGAAGAACTCGCCATACTGTCACCTAAATGTACGCAAACAAATTTGAAAGTAAATTATTCTTTTTAACTGTGTACGGTTTTGGGACCATTGCTCTTTGTAATCTACATCAATGATCTGGACTTGGGTGTAGGGAGTACAGTTTCCAAGTTTGCAGATGACACTAAGTTAGGGAGAATAGTAAATAATGAGGAGGATAGTAGCCATCTGCAAGAGGATATAGACAAATTGGTAAAGTGGGCAGACACATGGCAGATGAAGTTTAATGCAGAGAAGTGTGAGGTGATGCATTTTGGGAGAAGAAATGAAGGGTTGCAATATAGGCTAGATAGTACAATTTTAAATGGTGTGAAGGAACAGAGAGACCTGGGGATTTGTGTTAGTGACTCGTTGAAGGTGGCAGGACAGGTAGACAAGGCTGTTAAGAAGGCATATGGGATACTAGGCTTTATAAATAGGGGTAGAGTACAAAAGTCAGGAAGTGCTGACTAACCTCTATAAAACTTTGGTGAGGCCTCAGCTGGAATACTGTGATCAATTCTGGTCACCACACTACAGAAAGGATGTGAAGTCATTGGAAAGGGTACAAAGAAGGTTTACTAGGATGGTGCCAGGATTGAGGGACTTCAGCTATGAAGAGAGGCTAGATAAGCTAGGGTTATTCTCTCTGGAGCAGAGAAGATTGAGGGGAGACCTAATAAAGGTTGAAAAGATCATGAGGGGTTTCGACAGGGCAAATAGAGAAAAACTATTTCCGCTCGTGGGCGAATGTGTGTCTCGTGGTCACAGATTTAAAATAGTTTCAAGGCGAAGTAGAGGGGAGCTGAGGAGAAGTTTTTTTCACTCAGCGAGTTGTTCGAATCTGGAATGCATTGCCTGAAAAGGTGGTGGAGGCTGATTCGATAACAACTTTTAAAAGGGAATTCGATCTTTATTTAGGGAGAACAGGTCTATTAGGCTATGGGGAGCGGGCAGTGTGAGCCGGCACAGACTAGATGGGCTGAATGGCCTCCTTTTGTGCCGTAAAATTCTATGAATCTATCATTATTATTATCAGCAGTTGTTGTTGCAAAAAGCATCTCCAGAAAGTATGCTGTTTGACTGGCCACAGTGAGTATTAATATGTGTTTGGGTCTGCAGTGTATCCAGGACTGTCACTGCTGATCACAGCACATGACCTAGCTCATCCACATGACCTAGGAGGACAGGCCAGTCACTATTGGCAGGTAATCCTCCCACTACAGCTCCTGTTATCCCCACAGCCAAAGCTCTAACCAATGTGCAGGGTGGTCCTACCTGGAGAAGTAGCAGGAAAGTTTGGCCAGACAGCGATATCAATGGCAAGCTATGTGGTTTTAGTTGCTTAGACTCCAGCCATTAACCCAAAAGACACACAAGGCTCCACAAACCTTGGCTCTTGCCAACCTGCGACTAATAGTTTGATTGTTTGTAAAAATTGACGCCCATGGTATCACATTCCATTGCAGACACAGAGCTTTCTGTGAGCTGGTGACATACACGTGTAGATCTCTCGGTCTTACATATGGTGACAGATTTCCTTGTGTCAGACTGGCTATTTGCAAGGACAGTCAGAGCCACGTAGACGGGGTGGTAACAGTAACTACACTTTATCTTCCCCAAACACACACTTACATAAGTACAGTCACCATAAGTACAGTCACTACACTGTACTCTCCCCCAAACACACAGTCACTACACGTTACCTTCCCCCAAACACACAGACATTACACTGTACCCTCCCCCAAACACAGCGCACTCCATTCACCTCGCCCCTCTCTTCCTAGTTTCAGGTCTCGGTTAATACCTTTCTCTTCGACTGCACCTAGCGTCACCTTTCACCCACCGCCCCTGGCTCTCTCTCGGGATCCGTTATAGTGCAGCTCTCTGAGACGCCATCCGGCGTGGACCGCACTATATACATCAAGTTGTTGTTGTTGTTGTTGTGTCTAGTGTAGCGTTTGGAGACATCTGGAAGACGTGATAAGGAGCTGTGTCAAATACAATCGTTATCATTATTATGTGTGTGTGTGTACATGTGCGTACGTGTGTGTGTACATGTTTTCAGACATTTGCTCTGCACAAAATGGCTGACACTCTTGCCCACAACACATACAGTCACTACATCTGACAGCGGTTTCCTGTGGAGCGCTCGTCTTGTATGTTGGGTGTGTGTGTGTGTGCGCGCGCGCGGACGTCACAGGCGGGGTGAGGGACAGTGTGTGGGTGAGAGAGCGAGTGTGCGAGCGAGTCATGAACAGAGACGTGAATTTTGCAGACAAACAAGGAGGCAGTTCACACTCAGAGCAAATGAGCGAGCGAGTGGCTTTGATACAATCTGGGAGTCGGAGCCGATAACTCCGAGACAAGGTGAGAGATCTCTCCAGCAATAGAGCCTTTCACACACAAACACACACACACATATACACAGACACACACTCACATAGACACAAACACACAAGCACACACACACACACAGACAAATGTGTCACACAGTTTCATCCTTTACAATCATAATTACAGGATTAATCCTTGCATTATTGATGATACAGCACTTTTCACATCTTATCAATGTCTCAAAGCGCTTCACAGAATATACTGTAAAGTGAATTGACTGTTTTGTGGGCGAAACGCAGCAGCCAATTGCGCACGGCAGCGTCCCCACACAGTCGTAGATTGAAAACGACCAATTTTTCTTTTTCTTTTGGACGGATTATTATTAGGTGTGAGTGTGGAGTAAGGAAACTTTCCTAAGGTTTCGCCCTGACCTGCCTGGATTCGAACACAGGTCTCAGGCTTGTAAGGCTCTAACCACTGTGCTAAAGGAGCTCCATGAGTTGGTTACTCAACCCACGACTGTTTACGGAGATGTCACTGGGCGCAATTGGCTGCCGTGTTTCGCCCACAAAAAAGTCGCTATATTTTACAGTGTTTCTTGTGAAGAGCTTTGAGATGTCTTGAAGATAAGGCGCTATTCAGAATGCAAGAATTATTATTATTACTTCTCTCTCACTACTTCTCTCATTTTATCTCTTAATCTCTCTCTCTCATCCTTTCCCAATCTCAGCCTCTCTCTTTCATACCCTTTCTACCTCTCAAACCCTCTTTCTCGTGCTCTCTCACACACCCGCTCTCTTTCTCACTCTCTGGCTCACTATATATTATGAGACGTTTCTCTGGGTGTGAGAGAGAGGGTGGGTGGATGAACAACAACAACAACAACAACAAGAAAATGACACTTGTATAGCACCTTTCACATCAGGAGTACGTCCCAAGGCGCTGGACAGCTACTGCTTCAGACGCGAGCTGAGGACGGTTGCATGGGGAGGGAAGGGTGGATTAGGAGATGCTGATGGGTCCATCGAAGAGGAGAGTCTTGAGGCAAGACTTGAAGGAGGCCTGGGAGGGCGGCGAGGTGGAGGGACTGTGGGATGGAGTTCCAGAGGTTGGGAGCAGAGTGGCTGAAGGCTCGCCCGCCAATGGTGGGGCGGGTGGGTCGGGGATCGTGGATCAGGCCAGAGCCTGCTGAGTGGAGTGGGTGGGCAGGTTGGTAAGGGGATAGGAGTTCACAGATGTAGGTTGGGGTGAGGTTGGGGAGGGCTTTAAATGTGAGGATCAGGATCGTGAATTGGATCCTCAGGATGATGGGGAGCCAATGGGTGAAGAGGGGGAAGGAGGGAATCAAAGGTGCTGTTGCTGTGTAAAGCTAAACTCGCGCTCTCTTGTTCCTCCACAGATTTGTTCTCTTTCTCTCTCCCTCGGTCCAGACACACAGTGAGACCTGGGTGATGGAAGTTGAAAGATCTCTCCAAGTGCAGAACGTGAGCCAGCCTCTACCCCACCCTCTCCGGGCCTCCGGTTTGCTCTCTCCCCCCTCCCAACTGACCACAGCCCTGCTGTTTTCCCTGGGGCTGCCCGGTCACTCCACCTTCCTCATCTCTCTCCTCTTCCTCCCAGGCTCCCCCACCCTCAGCATGCTCTCCATCACCTGTGCCCATCTCTCACTGGCTGACCTGTTGCTGTGTCTGGTCTTACCTGTGATGTTCAGGTACGTCCAGCCTGACAGCCCGGCCCACTCCATCACTGGCCCCATCACCCATGTCCATCTCCTCAACACCTCCTACATTCAATTGCTTCTATTCATTGATGTGTTGGTGATCTTAACTGGTTTGTCTCCTGGCAATAAGAGATCTAAGTGTATGACCCACGCCATCTGCGTGTGTTCTTGGCTTTTCTCCATCGCCCTCTCTATAACCGTCTCTGTATTGTCTCCGGGTTCCTTTGTCTTAGATATGTTTACCATCTTCTTAAGCATCCCACCCATCGGGATGACCCTGATCTGGCTCCCGATAGTGTCCTTGCGTTACAGGGTATCAAAAGCGTCCTCCCGAATGACCTTCCTCTTGTCTGTCTCTCTGGCTGCCACCTTCCTCCTCTCTGATGGCCTCCTGCTCACCCACTGGTTGGTTGAGATGTCTTGGCCCCCGCTGGCGTCCTGGTGGCCCCTGGTTGCCCTCAGGGAGATGTCCTGGCTGCGAGTCGTACACAGGCCCCTGATCTACCTCCTGCTGGGAGCTGCTCACAAACAGCCCGGCCCACTGTGTACCAGGCCCTTTGTCATTGACAGCAGAGAGAGAGACCCTCACAGTGACAGTGTCAGCCCTACAAGCCATCTCGTCATTGAAGAGACATTAGTGTGAGCTCACTCTATCTCTCTCGTTCTCTCACTTTCACCTTTGTTATCTCTCTTCATCTGTCTCCTTCTCTCACTCGCTCACCCGCTCTCTGTGTGTCGCTCTCTTGTCATGATTCTGTAATAAATGTGTTAGATATTAAACAAAAGTATAATTGTAAAAGACTTTTAATTAATGTGTGAATACATTTAGAATGTAACCAAGCATAATCCTTCCCCCTAACAACCCCCTTCCCTCCCCCCCACCTGTCCAAGTTTCCTTACTCCACACACCCGTCTAATAATAACCCATCGAAAAAAAAGAAAATTGGTCATTTCAACCCACGCTGCTGTGCCCAATTGGCTGCCACGTTTCACCTGCAACTATACAGTCAATTCACTTTACAGTATATTCTGTGAAGCGTTTTGAGGTGTCCACAAGATGTGAAAAGCGAGACATCAAATGCAAGGATTATTATTATTATATTATAAAAGAGAGATCGATTTGGGAAAAGTCAGAAGAGACTTGGGAGTCGTGATCCATAATACAGCTTCGAAAGAAGGAAAATCAAGACTTAAGTCGACTGTCAACAGCTTTATCTCTGCTCTCAAATGAAGCCACAGTCCCACAACCTGGATATATTTTTGCTGATTGAACAGACAGCTGTGCACCCGGACTTGAATACTTTTTGTTGGACATTAAACTGGACATTAATACAGTAAATTAGACATTATTTCTCCAACTCTCCCGCAATATTTGGTTTGGCCAAAACCCTTAATCATTGTGACCTGTACAGGGATATGTAACAACAACAACAACTAGGACCTATACAGTGCCTTCCACACCGAAAGGCTTCTCGATAACGGATCCTGGGGCCGAGCCAGAGGGAGGGGACCAAAAGCGCGGTCGATAAGAAAGGTCTTTAGCCGAGATCTGAAAATAGGAAAGGAGGCGGCGAGGTGAAGGGAGTGAGGGAAGGAGTTCCAGAGCCTCGGGGCATAGTGGGTGAAGGCACGGCTGCCAATGGTGGAGCGGAGGAATCGGGGACAAGGAGGAGGCGAGACCCGGTGGAGCAAAGGCAACAGGTGCTGTTGTGAGGAGAGAGGAGGTCAGAGAGGTAGGGGGGTTGCAGAGGAGTGGAGGGATTTAAATACAAGCATGTAAGCATTATTTTGTTGTATTATTTTCAATATCTATACCAATTACTCATTTGAATAAATAAAACTTGATTAATTGTATAAGAATTGTGTCAGTCTTTACTTCACCGCAGGATTGAATTGGATATCTTACAAATTGGTTGTTTTTTGACTGTTGTGTTTGACTAACACAAATAATATTATTTTAAAAACAGTCGTCAATTGAACTAAATAACCAGTGCAGTTGGGGATTACATAGGAACATAAGAACTAGGAGCAGGAGTAGGCCATTCAGCCCCTCTATTCAATAAAATTATGCCTGATCTTCTAATCTAACTGCACCTACCCACCTTATCCCCATATCTCTTAATCCGTTTATCCACAAGAAATCTATCAATCTCAATCTTGAATATGTTCAAGGACTGAGCATCTACAACTGTTTGGGGTAGAGAATTTCATAAATTCACTCTGAGTGAAGATGTTTTCCTCAATTCAGTGCATAATGACTGACCCCTAATTTTAAGACTGAAACCCCTGGTTATAGTTTCTCCAACCAGGGGAAACAGTCTCCCACTATCTACTCTGTTGTAGAAGACGTATTCTACCCATTAGAAGATTAGAAAATATATTCTATAAACATGAAATATGCAATGAAAGAAAATGTGGAGAAAAGGTTGTCCGTACAGATATTTAATGAGGCACTAAAAAGTGACACTCCACTTGAGACATGTGGACGTAATTTAACTGAACTAAGAGATTAAAAGGTGAATGAAAATTTACCAAACCAAAGCAGCATGGATTAAAACTTTACAGATTTTTACTGAAGTGCTAATCTCTGAGATCAAAGAGTTGAAAGGAACTCAGGAAAAGAATAATTGTTTTGAGATGTTGATAAGATTTGAAAAGCGCAATATCAAATGCAAGGATTATTGTATTATAATGGAGCTGAATTTATTGAAAATGGTCACTAGATTAAAAGGCAAACTAGCGTCTTTTTTTGGAAAATTATTTGAATACAAACAGTCATGTATACAGTATTTACATTATTTTATATATTAACACCTGGCTGGGAATCAGTCTCATTTCAACTTTGTGTAACAACGCATAAACTGAACTGTCTCTGAAACTGAGAAAACAAAATTTCATTGCAAATCTGCTTGGACAGATTTGAGCAAGGACAATTCACATCTGAAAAGGTTTGATTAAACAACAACAACAAAGTTGCATTTATAGAGTGCCTTTCATGTTGGAAGCACATGCTTCTTAAATAGTTTATATTATATTTCATATTAATATTTAATAATATGTTTCATATTATTAAATATTTGATATTATATTTCATATTATTAAATATTTGATATTATATTTTAGAAATATTTTGGCTACCCAAATTTTTTGTGACAAACATTCGGATTAATAAAACGATAGAGCATTCACTTTACAAGCGTAAAACCTGTGTTCAAATCCAGGCAGATCAGGGCGAAATTAGGCAAGTTTCCTTACTCCACACGCCTAATAATAATAATCGTTGCCCAAAAACACACAATAATAAAAATTGGTCATTTCAATCCACGACTGTTTGTGGGACACTGCTGTGCGCAATTCACTGTCCATTTTACCCACAAATATACAGTCAATTCACTTTACAGTATATTCTGTGAAGCGCTTTGAGACATTGATAAGATGTGAAAAGCGCTGTATCAAATGGCAAGGATTATTATTATTATTATATTACGTGAAAGTCATGAAACTCGCTCTATCAATGTCATTTTCTTGTTGTTATTGATCCACTCAGGGGCCGCTAACTGTTCTTTCAAAAGAATATTCACAATATCACTGACCAAAAGTTGTTCACCACAGGAAGTTGTGACTGAATGGTCCATGAGAATAACTGAGAAGGTGTTAACTTATTTACACTGTGAAAATGATGTTAGTGTAGGATTTAGTGTAAACTAAATTAGCAAAGGGAGCAAACTAAGTGATATTGATTTTTACGTTGAACCTTGAAATAGTCCCAACCCCCCACCCACCTGCTGGAGAGGATTAGGACAGAGACTAACAGACAAGGCTTTGAGGAGGGCAGGGGGATGCGCGGGGGCCACACAGTGTGAGGGCTGGAGTTCAACCAGCTAACCAGGGATAGGGTGAGAAAGTGTCAGGGGTAGAGAGGCCCCCACAAACATCACGTTTGCTCTCTGCACCTCACTGAGCCAATGTGTGTGAGTGTGAGTCTCCAAACACAGTCACTACACTTTACCCTCCCCCAAACACACAGTCACTACACTTTACCCTCCCCCAAACACACAGTCACCACAGTTGGCAGCGTGAATACCACGGTTATTATTATTGTGTTTGAAGCCTCTTTTACCTCAGACAGGGTTTGGCGACACTGGGAACCTGTTTCCCGCCATTTTAAGAAGTGTCCGGGCGGGCGGGCGGGGCGGACGAGGAGGTTACTGGACCATTATTGATTGTGATTGAGTTTGTTGTTGATTAATCCCCTCCTTTTGCCCCCTGACCTCCCTCCCCCTTTGTTTTCATCTCTCCCTCCCTCCCTTTCCCCCTTTTCCTCCTTCCCTCCCTCTGCCCACTTACCCCCCTTTCTCCCTGACTTTACTCCCCCTCCTCCTCCTTACCCTCCCCCCTCCTCCGTACCCTCCCCGCCTCTCTGCTCTTGTCCCTACCTGACTGTACAGCGCCTCGGGACGTCCTCTCGGCCTGACAGGCGCTGTATAAATGTACGTTGACGTCGATTGACGAAACCAAAGCCGCGCGCGGGGAAAGGGCGAGAAAGCCGTTGGCTGCGCGGGGTTGTAAAGTCACGTGGTGGGGGGAGGGTGGGGCTGGAAGGTGGGAATGGAGGCTGCTGGGTCACGTGGTGGGACGTGAGGCTCGCGGATCACGTGCCAGGGAAGCAGGGTGGAGGGGATAGTCCAGTAACCGCTCCTCGTGCGCTCCGCTCGCCCGCCCGCCCGGACACTCTTTAAAATGGCGGGAAGCAGGTGCCCAGTGTCGCCAAACCCTGTCTGAGGTAAAAAAAAAGGCTTCAAACACAACAATAATAATAATCACGATATTCCCCACTTTTGATGCGTTGAATGCCCTCGTCAGGTCTTCCAGACGCTGCCAACTGTGGTGACTGTGTTTGGGGGGAGGGTAGAGCGTAGTGACTGTGTGTTTGGGAGGTAAAGTGTAGTGACTGTGTGTTTGGGGGGTAAAGTGTAGTGACTGTGTGTTTGGGGGGTAAAGTGTAGTGACTGTGTGTTTGAGGGGTAAAGTGTAGTGACTGTGTGTTGGCGGTACGGTAACGTGCAATGACTATGTTTCAGGGGAGGGTAATGTGTAGTGACTGTGTTTGGGGAAGGGTAGAGTAGTGACTATGTTTGGGGGAGATAAAGTGTAACTGAGTGAAGGGTAAAGTGTAGTGACTGTGTGTTTGGGGTGGTGGGGGGAAAGTATAGTAACTGTTTGGGGGAGGGTGAAGTGTAGTGACTGTGTGTTTTGGGGGGAAGAGTAAAGTGTAGTGACTGTGTGTTTGGGGACTCTCTCTCACACACACACATTGGCTCAGTGAGGTGCAGAGAGCAAACGTGATGTTTGTGGGGGCCTCTCTGCCCCTGACACTTTCTCACCCTATCCCTGGTTAGCTGGTTGAACCCCAGCCCTCACACTGTGTGGCCCCCGCCCATCCCCCTGCCCTCCTCAAAGCCTTGTCTGTTAGTCTCTGTCCTAATCCTCTCCAGCAGGTGGGTGGGGGGTTGTGACTATTTCAAGGTTCAACATAAAAATCAATATTACTTAGTTTGCTCCCTTTGCTAATTAATTTACACTAAATCCTACACTAACATCATCTTCACAGTAAATAAGGTAACACCTTCTACTCAGTTATTCTCATGGACAATTCAGTCACAACTTCCTGTGGTGAACAACTTCCTGTGGTGAACAACTTTTGGTCAGTGATATTGTGAATATTCTTTTGAGTTAGCGGCCCCTGAGTGGATCAATAACAACAACAAAATGACATTGATAGAGCGTGTTTCATGACTTTCACATAATATAATAATAATAATAATCCTTGCCATTTGATACAGCGCTTTTCACACTTTCAACCCCACCACCCCGCTTTCAATCACAAAAACAATCACCTCCATAAAACCCACCACGTGCTCATTGGACCCCATCCCCACCCCCCCTCCTCCGCACCCAGCTCCATTTGTTAGCCCCACTCATTTCTGACACCATTAACCTTTCCCTCTCCTCAGGAACCGTCCCTACCTCCCTTAAAACAGCCACCATCACCCCTATCCTGAAGAAACCCTCCCTTGATGCGTTGCAACCATCAAGTTATAGACCCATCTCCAACCTCCCGTTTCTATCCAAGGTCCTTGAAAGAGTGGTTGCCTCCCAGCTCCGCTCTTTCCTTTCAACTCATTCACTTTTTGAACCCCTCCAATCAGGTTTCCGCCCAATCCACAGCACAGAAACTGCCCTGGTCAAGGTCACAAATGACATCCTAACCGCCTGTGACCAGGGCTCCCTCTGCCTCCTCGTCCTCCTTGACCTGTCTGCTGCGTTCGACACAGTCGATCACACCATCCTCCTTCAACGTCTTTCCTCCCACCTCAACCTTCAAGGCACAATCCTTGACTGGTTCCACTCTTATTTGACCCATCGTTTACATTTTGTTTCTTCCAATGGCTTTTCATCAAACCCCCGCAAGTTTCCCAGGGGTCCCTCAAGGCTCTGTCCTTGGTCCCCTTCTTTTCACCCTTTCTACGCTCCCTCTGGGCGACGTCATCCGCAAACATGGGGTAAATTTCCACATGTATGCGGATGATACCCACTTGTACCTTTCTGCCTCATCCCTCAACCCCCAGACGATCGATGTTCTGACAGCATGTCTGTCCGACATCGAATCGTGGACGAGGGACAACTTTTTGCAATTGAACGTGAGTAAGACCGAGGCCCTCCTGATTGGCTCAAGCCAGCGCCTCCGCACATCGGGCGCTGCCAGCCTCAACATCCAAGGCTGTACTCTCCACGTCACAAAGCCAATCAGGAACTCCGGCATCATGTTCGATCAAAAACTTTCCTTCCTCCCCCACATCCGCGCCTTGACCGGCACCGCATATTTCCATCTGCGCAACATTGCCAGACTCCGCAACTATCTTACCCCCCGCGCTGCCGAAACACTCGTGCACGCGTACATCACCTCACGGCTGGACTACGGAAACTCTCTCCTCGTCGGCCTCCCCAGTTCCTCCATTCACAGGCTGCAGGCCATCCAAAACTCTGTAGCCCGTGTATTATCCCGCACCCGCCTCCGTGAGCACATAACCCCCGCCCTCGCCCGTCTCCACTGGCTCCCCATCCTCCAGAGGATCGAGTTCAAGATCCTCGTCCTCACCTACAAGGCCTTACACGGCCTTGCCCCATCCTACCTAGCCGATCTACTCTCCCCCTACAAGCCCACCCGGACCCTCCGTTCAACAGGACTTGGCCTGCTCCAAGCCCCCCGCCCGAACCGCCCCACCATCGGAGGCCGGGCCTTCAGTTTCTCCGCTCCCACCCTATGGAATGCCATCCCTCAATCCCTCCGTTTCACCTCTTCCCTTTCCTCTTTCAAGGCCGGTTTGAAGACTTTCCTCTTCGATCGTGCCTTTTGTTTCACCCCGAACTCTTTTACCTCCCCTTCGTGTTTCACCCCTTCCCAAACACTCCCCTCCCAGCTCGGGTCACACGCCTCTTGTTTAGCGCCTTGGGACGTCCTCCCGACGTGAAAGGCGCTATATAAATGTAAATTGTTGTTGTTGTTGTTGTTATCAATGTCTCAAAGCGCTTCACAGAATATACTGTAAAGTGAATTGACTGTATATTTGTTGGTAAAATGGACAGTGAATTGCGCACAGCAGTGTCCCACAAACAGTCGTGGATTGAAATGACCAATTTTTATTATTGTGTGTTTTTGGGGAACGATTATTATTATTAGGCGTGTGGAGTAAGGAAACTTGCCTAATTTCGCCCTGATCTGCCTGGATTTGAACACAGGTTTTACGCTTGTAAAGCAAATTCTCTCATTTTTTAAATCCGAATTTTTGTCACAAAAAATTTGGGTAGCCAAAATAGTTCTAAAATATAATATCAAATATTTAATAATATGAAATATAATATCACATATTTAATAATATGGAATATAATATCAAATGTTTAATAAAATGAAACATTATTAAATATGTAATAATTTAAAATATATTTAAACAAATATGAAATATAATATAAACTATTTAAGAAGCATGTGCTTCCAACATGAAAGGCACTCTATAAATGCAATTTTGTTATTGTTGTTTGATGAAACCTTTTCAGATGTGAATTGTCCTTGCTCAAATCTGTCCGAGCAGATTTGCAATGAAAGTATGTTTTCTCAGTTTATGTGTTGTTACACAAAGTTTAAATGAGACTGATTCCCAGCCAGGTGTTAATATATAAAATAATGTAAATACTGTATACCTGACTGTTTGCATTCAAATAATTTTCCAAAAAAAGTCTCCAGTTTGCCTTTTAATCTAGTAACCGTTTTCAACAAATACAGCTCCTTTATAATATAATAATCCTTGCATTTGATATTGCGCTTTTCAAATCTTATCAACGTCTCAAAACAATTTTTTTTTTCCTGAGTTCCTTTCAACTTTTTGAATTCTATGATCTCAGAGATTTGTACTTCAGTAAAAATCTGCAAAGTTTTAATCCATGCTGGTTTGGTAAATTTTCATTCACCTTTTAATCTCTTAGTTCTGTTAAATTACATCCACATGTCTCAACTGGAGTGTCACTTGTTAGTGCCTCATTAAATATCTCCTCATGTCTGGACAACCTTTTCTCCACACATTCTTTCATTGCATATTTCATGTTTATAGACTATCTTTTCTAATCTTCTTAAGAGGTAGAATGCCTCTTCTACGATAGAGTTGATAGTGGGAGACTATTTCCCCTGGTTGGAGAAACTATAACCAGGGGTTACAGTCTTAAAATTAGGGGGTCAGCCCTTTCGCACTGAGTTGAGGAAAAACATCTTCATTCAGAGGGTAATGAATTTATTAAATTCTCTACCCAAAACAGTTGTAGATGCTCAGTCCTTGAACATATTCAAGACTGAGATTGATAGATTTCTTGTGGATAAAGGGATTAAGGGATATGGGGATAAGGTGGGTAGGTGCAGTTAGATTAGAAGATCAGGCATGATTTTATTGAATAGTGGGGCCGGCTCGAGGGGCTGAATGGCCTACTCCTGCTCCTAATTCTTATGTTCCTATGGAATCCCCAACTGTACTGGTTATTTAGTTCAATTGACGACTGTTTTTAATATAATATTATTTGTGTTAGTCAAACACAACAGTCAAAAACCAACCAATTTGTAAGATATCCAATTCAATCCTGCGGTGAAGTAAAGACTGACACAATTCTTATACAATTAATCAAGTTTTATTTATTCAAATGAGTAATTGGTATAGATATTGAAAATAATACAACAAAATAATGCTTACATGCTTGTATTTAAATCCCTCCACTCCTCTGTAACCCCCCTATCTCTCTGACCTCCTCTCTCCTCACAACAGCACCTGTTGCCTTTGCTCCACCGGGTCTGGCCTCCTCCTTGTCCCCGATTCCTCCGCTCCACCATTGGCAGCCGTGCCTTCACCCACTATGCCCCGAGGCTCTGGAACTCCTTCCCTCACTCCCTTCACCTCGCCGCCTCCTTTCCTATTTTCAGATCTCGTCTAAAGACCTTTCTTATCGACCGCGCTTTTGGTCCCCTCCCTCTGGCTCGGCCCCAGGATCCGTTATCGAGAAGCCGTTCGGTGTGGAAGGCACTGTATAAGTCCAAGTTGTTGTTACATATCCCTGTACAGGTTACAATGATTAAGGGTTTTGGCCAAACTAAATGTTGCGGGAGAGTTGGAGAAATAATGTCCGATTTACTGTATTAAGGTCCAGTTTAATGTCCAACAAAAAGTATTCAAGTCCGGTTGCACAGCTGTCTGTTCGATTAGCAAAAATATATCCAGGTTGTGGCTTCATTTGAGAGCAGAGATAAAACTGTTGACAGTCGACTAAGTCTTGATTCTCCTTCTTTCGAAGCTGGATTATGGATCACAACTCCCAAGTCTCTTTTGACTTTTCCCAAATCGATCTCTCTTTTATAATATAATAATAATAATCCTTGCATTTTATGACGCGCTTTTCACATCTTGTGGACACCTCAAAACGCTTCACAGAATATACTGTAAAGTGAATTGACTGTATATTTGCAGGTGAAACGCGGCAGCCAATTGCGCACGGCTGCGTCCCCACAAACAGTCGTGGGTTGAAATGAACAATTTTCTTTTTTTTCAATGGGTTATTATTAGGAGTAAGGAAACTTGGACAGGTGGGGGGCAGGGAAGTGGGTTGTTAGGGGGAAGGATTATGCTAGGTTACTTTCTAAATGTAGTTACACATTAATTAAAAGTCTTTCACAATTGTACTTTTGTTTAATATCTAACACACTTATTACAGAATCATGACAAGAGAGCGACACACAGAGAGCGGGTGAGCGAGTGAGAGAACGAGACAGATGAAGAGAGATAACAAAGGTGAAAGTGAGAGAACGAGAGAGATAGAGTGAGCTCACACTAATGTCTCTTCAATGACGAGATGGCTTGTAGGGCTGACACTGTCACTGTGAGGGTCTCTCTCTCTGCTGTCAATGACAAAGGGCCTGTTACACAGTGTGCCGGGCTGTTTGTGAGCAGCTCCCAGCAGGAGGTAGATCAGGGGCCTGTGTACGACTCGCAGCCAGGACATCTCCCTGAGGGCAACCAGGGGCCACCAGGACGCCAGCGGGAGCCAAGACATCTCAACCAACCAGGGGGTGAGCAGGAGGCCAACAGAGAGGAGGAAGGTGGCAGCCAGAGAGACAGACAAGAGGAGGGTCAATTGGGAGGACGCTTTTGAAACCCTGTAATGCAAGGAGAATATCGGGAAACAGATCAGGGTCAACCCGATGGGTGGGAGGTTGAAGAAGATGATAAACAGGTCTAACTCGAAAACGGAACCTACAGACCACATAGAGTATGTAGTATAGAGGGCGATGGAGAGAAGCCAAGAACACACGCAGATGGCATTGGTCACACACCGAGATCTCTTATTGTCAGGAGACAAACCATTGAAGATCAGCCACATGTCAATGAAGAGAAGGAAGTGAATGTAGGAGGTGTTGAGGAGATGGACGTGGGTGATGGGGCCAGTGATGCAGTGGGCCAGGCTGTCAGGCTGGACGTACCTCAGCAACAAAGGTAAGACCAAACACAGCAACAGGTCAGCCAGTGAGAGATGGGCACAGTAGATGGACAGCACGTTGAGGGTGGGGGAGCCTGGGAGGAAGAGGAGAGAGATGAGGAAGGTGGAGTGACTAGGCAGCCCCAGAGCAAACAGCAGGGCTGTGGTCAGTTGGGAGGGGGGAGAGAGCAAACCGGAGGCCTGGTGCGGGAGGGAGGCCCAGAGAGGGTGGGGGAGAGCCTGACTCACGTTCTGCACTTGGAGAGATCTTTCAACTTCCATCACCCAGGTCTCACTGTGTGTCTGGACCGAGGGAGAGAGAAAGAGAACAAATCTGTGGAGGAACAAGAGAGAGCGAGTTCAGCTTTACACTGCAACAGCACCTTTGATTCACTCCTTCCCCCTCTTCACCCATCATCCAGAGGATCCAATTCAAGATCCTGGTCCTCACATTTAAAGCCCTCCCCAACCTCACCCCAACCTACATCTGTGAACTCCTAACCCCTCACCAACCTGCCCACCCACTCCACTCAGCAGGCTCTGGCCTGATCCACGACCCCCGACCCACCATGGCAGGCGAGCCTTCAGCCACTCTGCTCCCAACCTCTGGAACTCCATCCCACAGTCCCTCCACCTCGCTCCCTCCCTGGCCTCCTTAAAGTCCCGCCTCAAGACTCTCCTCTTCGATGGACCCATCAGCATCTCCTAATCCCCCCCTTCCCTCCCCACCCAACCGTCCTCAGCTCAGGTCTGAAGTAGTAGCTTCAGTAGTCCAGCGCCTTGGGACGTACTCCTGATGTGAAAGGCGCTATACAAGTGTCATTTTCTTGTTGTTGTTCTCCCACCCTCCCTCTCTCACACCCAGAGAGACATCTCATAATATATAGTGAGCCAGAGAGTGAGAAAGAGAGCAGGTGTGTGAGAGAGCACGAGAAAGAGGGTTTGAGAGGTAGAAAGGGTGTGAAAGAGAGAGGCTGAGATTGGGAAAGGATGAGAGAGAGATAGAGAGAGAGATTTAAGAGATAATATGAGAGAATTAGTGAAAGAGAAGTAATAATAATAATTCTTGCATTTGGTATAGCGCCTCATCACATCCTCAAGACGTCTCAAAGCTCTTCACAGGAAACACTGTAAAATATAGCGACTGTTTTGAGGGCGAAACATGGTAGCAATTGCGCCCAGCGACATCTCCATAAACAGTCGTGGGTTGAGTAACCAACTCACGGAGCTCCTGTAGCTCAGTGGTTAGAGCCTTACAAGCCCGAGACCTGTGTTCAAATCCAGGCAGGTCAGGGCCAAACCTGAGGAAAGTTTCCTTATTCCACACACACGCCAAATAATAATCCGTCCGCAAAAAACATAATAAAAATTGGTCGTTTTCAACCCACGACTGTTTGTGGGGACGCTGCTGTGCGCAATTGGCTGCTGTGTTTCGCCCACAAATATACAGTAAATTCACTTTACAGTATATTCTGGGAAGTGATTTGAGACGTTGATAAGATGTGAAAGTGCTATATCAAAAAAAGGATTAACCATGTAATTATGATTGTGAAGGGTGAAACTGTGAGACATTTCTCTGGGCGTGTGTGTGTGTCAAAGGCTCAGTATTGCTGGAGAGATCTCTCACCTTGTCTCGGAGTTAACGGCTCCAACTCCCAGATTGTATCAAAGCCACTCGCTCACTTGCTCTGAGTGTGAGCTGCCTCCTTGTTTGTCTGCAAAGCTCACGTCTCTGTTCACGACTTGCTCGCACACTCGCTCTCTCACCCTCACCTCTGATTCCCCGCATGTGACGTCCACTCACACACACACACACACACACCAGACGAGCGTTCCACAGGAAACCGCTGTCAGATGTAGTGACTGTGTGTTTTATGGGCAAGAGTGGCAGCCATTTTGTGCAGTGCAAATTTCTGAAAACACGTATACACACACACATAGACACACAGACACTCACACATGTAGACCTATGAGGACGCACACACACACATAATGATAACAAGTGTAGTTGACATAGCTCCTTATCATGTCTTTGAAATGTCTCCAAACGCTACACAACCACAACAACAACTTGGATGTATACAGCGCCCTCCACGCCGGACCGTGTCTCAGAGCGCTTCACAGTAATGGATCCCGGGCCCGAGCCGGGGGAAGGGGGAGGAAGGCGACCAAAGGCGCGGTCAAAGAGAAAGGTCTTTAGCCGAGACCTGAAGCTAGGAAGAGACGAAGGGAGTGAGGAAGGGAGTTCCAGAGCCTCGGGGCACTGGCTGAAGGCCCAGCCACTGATGGTGGAGCGGAGGGTTTGGGGGGACAAGGAGGGGGCTAGACACCTCCTCGTGAAGGCAACGAGTGCTGTTTTGAGGAGAGAGGAGGTCGGAGAGGTAGGGGAGGTGTAGAGGAATCGAGGGATTTGAAAACAAGAGTGAGGATCTTCAAATCGATCCTCTCCGGGACAGGGAGCCAGTGAAGTCTGGCAAGGACTGGAGTTAATGGGGGAGTGAAGTTTGGTGCGGGTGAGAATGCGGGCGGCAGTGTTTTGTTTCAGTTAGATTTTTTACACAGTAAAGTCTAGTGACTTTATATATTTTTGTGGGCGAAGTGCGGCAGTGACGTCCCCACAAACCATCGTGGATTGAGTGAGCGATTTATTTATTCCTTTGAAGGGATTATTTGATCCGCCGATCCACAAACAAGCGAGTTCCCACTGACAGCTGGTGAACAGAGGAAGTGTGTGTGTCTGTGGGGTAAAAAAAGTTTGTCTAAGATTTCTCCCTGACCTGTCTCTTACATTGTGCCTCCCACCCTCTCTATAATAATCATAATAATCCTTGCAATTGATATAGCGCTTTTCACATCTTATCGACGTCTCAAAGCGCTTCACGGAATATTCTGTACAGTGAATTGACTCTATCTCTCTCTCTCTCGCTCATTCTCTCTCACTTTCTCTCCCCCCCACCCGTCTCTCTCAAATTTCCCTCCCTCCCTCCCTCACTCTGTCTTCCCCCTCATTGTCACGCTCTCTCTCGCCCTCTCTTTCTCCCCCCCCCCCCACCCACCTCTCTCATACTCTCTCACTCCCTCCTCTCTCTCGCTCTCTCTCTCTGTGACACATTCTCTCTATCTTGCATACTCTGAGTGGTGTGGTTTTATTGACTGCAAATCCTTCTCGGTCGAAATGCTGTGTGGTTTATCTGTGCCGGTGTGTGTGAGAGAGACAGAGATATAACTACATTGTGGTCAGCATTATTTGCACACCTCTCACAAAACCATCAACCACGTCTGATTTCCAACCCTAACTCCTCTCTCTCTCTCGCTCTTGCTCTCTCGTCTTTGAGGCAGAGGCTTGTGAGTTCAAACCCCCCCCTGCACCGCCATACACACATGACATTTCGAATCTCGAATTTCTTTCTAACGACAAAAATAGCTCATACAGAAAGTAACTATCTCGATCTCTCCCTCTCTTTTTCTCTCTTTCTCTTTCTATTTCTCTCTCTATCTCTCTCTCTCTCTCTCTCTCTCTCTCTCTCTCGAGTGCCCGCTTTCTCTCCCTCTCACTCCACTCTCTCTTGCTGCCTCCCGCACTCGCTTTTTCTCTCTCCTCCCAGTCAAGAGGGAGGAGAGAGTGGGTTCGAGTCACAGTACACATACACAGTGACTACACTTTACAGGATATTCTGTGAAGCGTTTTGAGACATCAAGGGTATGTGATAAGGTGCCATATCAAATTTTAGCCTACAAATATACCGTCAATTTGCTTTACCCATGTCGTCTACCATTCCAAACAACGTGACCCCATCTCTCCCACATCGTCGCCCGACTCCACTGACTCCCCATCATCCAGAGGATCCAATTCAATATCCTGGTCCTGCCATTTAAAGCCCCCCCCCCCCCCCCCCCCCTTTACATCTGTGACCTCCTATCCCTTTACCAACCTGCTCACCCACTCCGCTCAGCAGGCTCTGGCCTGCTCCACGTTCTCCAACTCACCCCCCCCCCCCCCACCGTTGGCGGGCAATCCTTCAGCCACTCTGCCCCCAATCTCTGGGACTCCATCCCGCAGTCCCTCCACCTTCCCTGGCCTCCTTCAAGTCTCGGCTCAAGAGATAAATGTATAATCCTTGAATGTGCTGCTCCTGTAGCTCAGTGGTCACTCGCCTTACAAGCGTGGGACCTGTGTTCGAATCCAGACAGGTCAGTATATTACAGTACATTCTGTGCCGGGGTTTGAGACGCCTAGAAGATGTGAAAAGTGCTGTATCAAATGGAAGGATTATTATTATCTAATGCAATGATTATTATTATTATTATTTTGCAGCAAGAAGTTTGATCTGTTGGCCTGGACACTGGATGAGGATGAGAAAGAGAGAGAGAGAAACTGCGAGAGATCTTTAACTTTGACTCTCAACAAGACAGTGAGCGAGTGGGGTGTAACTTTCCCTGACAATACGGCGCTCTCTCTCTCTATCTCTCTCTGTCTCTCCCTCTCTCTCTCTCTCTCTCTCTCTCTCTCGTGAGCTAGAGTGTCAGTTTAGACTGTGAGCTCAAAGCCCCCGACTTCTGCGTGTAATATATAATGTTATATAGTATTTGTAATTTTTTAAGGATTATTATCAGGCGTATGGTGTAAGGAAACTTTCCCAAGGTTTCGCCCTGACCTGCCTGGATTTGAACACAAGTCTCACACTTGTAAGGTGAGTGTTCTAACCACTGAACTAAAGGACTCCACATGTCAGAAAGACAGACACGTGTGCATGCATATATATACGTGAGTGTATGTATGTCTGTGTGCGTGAGTGTGTGTCTATGTGTGTGTAGGTATATATGTGTGTGTGTGTCTACGTGTATGTGCACATGTGTGTACGTGTTTTCAGAGCTTTGCTGTGTACAATATCCCTGCCGCTCTAGCCCACAACACACACAGTCACTACATCTGACAGGGGTTTGATATCTCGCTCTCTCCATCTGCCTTATTCTCTCACGAGCTCACCCTCTCGCCATATCACTCTCTTGCATGGATTCTGTAGTGAATCTATTGGATATTATCTGACAGTATAATTGTGAAAGGCTTTTTATTTATAATTTAGAAGGTAACCCACCCTTTAATAATAACTAGCTCAGCAGGAAAGAGTTAACAGTGACTTATCTATAATAATAATAATAATCCTTGCATTTGATATCGTGCTTTTCACATCTTCTAGACAACAACAGCAAATTTGATTTGCCGGACGGCATCTCAGAGCGTTTCACAATAACAGATCCTGGGCCCGAGCCAGGGCAGGGGGAGAAAGGTGACCAAAGGCGCGGGCAAAAAGAAAGGTCTTCAGCTGAGACTTGAAACTAGGAAGAGAGTGGGAGAGGCCAAAGGAGGGAGGGAGGGAGGGAGTTCCAGAGCTTCGGAGCAAAGTGGCTGAAAGCATGGCCGCCGAGGGTGGAGGGGAGGATTCGGGGGGACATGGGGGAGACCAGAACCGGAGGAGTGAAGGCAACGGGTGCTGTGTTGGGGAGAGAGGAGGTCAGAGAGGTAGGGGGTTGCAGAAGAGTGGAGAGACTTGAAACTACTACAGAGGCTGGAAATCTGAAACAAAAATAGAAATGGCTGGGAACACTCAGCAGGTCAGGCAGGCTCTATGGAGAAATGAAAATTGGGTCAACGGTTCGGATCCACGACCCTTCGTCAGATGAAGTTCAAACTGGACAATAAATTGGACGTCACTCCTCCATCTCCTCCGTAACATTTGGTTTGGCTAAAACCTTAATTACTGTGAACGGTACGTGGACACATAAGCATTACTCTGTTGTATTATTTGAATGATTTTAACTCTGGAGCTCCTGTAGTTCAGTGGTTAGAGCACTTGCCTTGCAAGCGTGCGACCTGTGTTCAAATCCAGGCAGATCAGGGCAAAACCTTGGGCAGGTTTCCATTACTCCACACATACACACTTAATAATAATTATTATTATTATAATAAGTTGAATGTCAAGAGCTCCATCTTTGAGCTTCTTTGGCTAAGTGTGAGGATTAATGAGTGGGGTGGGGGTGGTGTGTTGGGGGAGAGATGGAGAGGCTCTGTCCATGATTGGGACATAAAATCGAGATATTTCGATACTGCCAAACGGCTATTTAGCAGCACATGTCAGGAGGAAGGAATGTTTGCTCATACAGTGAGAGGCAGAGAATGAGTGAGAGAGAGAGAGGGTCCCACACATAGACACACACAGAGAGAAATACATATGAGACTCACACGCACAAAACACAAACAGACCCGGACTTTCACAGGATTCTCACACACATAATAAGAAGAAGAACATAAGAATTAGGAGCAGGAGTAGGCCATTCCGCCCTTCGAGCCTGCCCCGCCATTCAGCAAGATCATGGCTAATCTTCTCACCTAACGCTGATTACCTGCCCTATCCCTATATCCCCTAATCCCTCTATTTTTCAAAAATCTCTGAGTCTCAGCCTTGAAAATGTTCAAGGACTGAGCATCTACAGCCTTCTGGGGGAGTGAATTCCATAAACTCACTGCCCTCTGAGTGAAGAAATGTTTCCTCAACTCTGTTCCAAAAGGCTGACCCTTCATTTTAAGACTGTGAATCATTGTATTTGAATTAGCGCTTTTCACATTTTATCAACGTCTCAGAATATACTGTAAAGTGTAGTGACTGTATATTTGTGGGTGAAACACGGCAGCCAATCGCGCACAACAGCGTCCCCCACAAACAGACGTGGATTGAAAATGACCAATTTTTATCATTGTGTTTTTTTTGGAGGGATTATTATTTGGCGCGCGTGTGTGTGTGTGAGTGCGTGTGTGTGTGTGGAGTAAGGAAACTTGCCCAAGGTTTCGCCCTGATCTGCCGGGATTCGAACCCAGGTCTCACGCTTGTAAGGCAAGTGTCTCTAACCACTGAGCCACAGGAGCTCCCGAGTGGCGGGCGAGCCTTCAGCCACTCTGCTCCCAACCTCTGGAACTCCATCCGCAGCCCCTCCATCCCTGGTCTCCTTCAAGTCTCACCTCAAGACTGTACTCTTCAATAACCCATCGGCAACTCCTTATCCCCCCCTTCCCCCCACTGTCCTCAGCTCAGATCTGAAGCAGTAACTGTCCAGCACCTTGGGACGTCCTCCAGACATGAAAGGCGCGATACAAGTGTCATTTTGTCCTCCTTGACCTGTCTGCTGCGTTCGACACAGTCGATCACACCATCCTCCTCCAACGTCTTTCCTCCCACCTCAACCTTCAAGGCACAGTCCTTGACTGGTTCCATTCCTATCTGACCCACCGTTTACACTTTGTATCTTCCAACGGTTTTTCCTCAAACCCCCACAGAGTTTCTCACGGTGTCCCTCAGGGCTCTGTCCTCGGCCCCCTCCTTTTCACCATTTACACGCTCCCTCTGGGCGATGTCATCCGCAAACATGGGGTAAATTTCCACATGTATGCGGATGACACCCAGCTGTACCTTTCTGCCTCATCCCTCAACCCCCAGACCATCGATGTTCGGACAGCATGAATGTCCGACATTGAGTCCTGGATGAGGGACAACTTCCTCCAATTGAACGTGAGCAAGACCGAGGCCCTCCTGATCAGCTCAAGCCAGCGCCTCCGCACATCGGGCACTGCCAGCCTCAACATCCAAGGCTGTACTCTCCACCTCACAAAGCCAGTCAGGAACCTCGGCATCACGTTCGATCAAAAACTCTCCGTCCTCCCCCACACCGCTTACTTCCACCTGCGCAACATTGCCAGGCTCCGCAATTATCTTACCCTCAACGTTGCCGAAACACTCATGCACATCACCTCACGGCTGGACTACGGAAACTCTCTCCTCGTTGGCCTCCCCAGTTCCTCCATTCACAGGCTGCGGGTCATCCAAAACTCTGCAGCCCATGTATTATCCCGCACCCGCCTCCGCGACCATATAACCCCCACCCTCGTCCGTCTCCACTGGCTCCCCATCCTCCAGAGGATCGAGTTCAAGATCCTCGTCCTCACCTTCAAGGCCTTACATGGCCTTGCCCCACCCTATTTAACCGATTTACTCTCCCCCTACAAGCCCACCCGGACCCTCCGTTCAGCAGGACTTGGCCTGCTCCAAGCCCCCCGCCCGAACCGCCCCACCATCGGAGGTCGGGCCTTCAGTTTTTCTGCTCCGACCCTTTGGAATTCCATCCCCCAATCCCTCCGTCTCGTTTCTTCCCTTTCCTCTTTCAAGGCCGGTTTGAAGACTTTCAGAGAGAGGCAGAGAGTGAGTGAGAGAGACACACACACACAGACATAAATACATATGAATGAGACTCACAGGCACAAAACACAGACAGACCCGGACATTCACTGGACTCTCACGCACATAAAAATAATCCTTGCATTTGATATCGCGCTTTTCACATCTTATCGACGTCTCAAAGCGAGTCACGGAATATACTGTAAAGTGAAGTGACTGTATATTTTGTGGGCGAAACACAGCAGCCAATTGCGCACAGCAGCGTCCCCCAAACAGATCTGGATCAAAAATGGCCAATTTTTATTATTGTGTTTTTTTTTGGAGGGATTATTATTAGATGTGTGTGTGTGTGGAGCAAGGAAACTTGCCCAAGGTTTCGCCCTGACCTGCCTGGATTCAAACCCAGGTCTCACGCTTGTAAGGCAAGTGGCTCTAACCACTGAGCCACAGGAACTCCCCAGTGGCGGGCGAGCCTTTGACCACTCTGCTCTCAACCTCTGGAACTCCATCCGCAGCCCCTCCATCCCTGGTCTCCTTCAAGTCTCACCTCAAGAAAGGTGCGATACAAGTGTCATTTTCTTGTTGTTGGTTCAAAGCTACACGCACACATACGTACTGTCGCTCAGAGAGAGGGAGAGAGAGACACACACATACTGTCACTCAGAGAGAGAGACACACACATACTGTTACTCAGAGAGAGAGAGACACACACACATATACAACAGCTTTGATTTATAAACATCCTCCACGCTGGACAGCGTCTCAGAGCACTTCACACAGCGGGACTGTCACTCAGAGGGAGAGAGACACACACACACACACACACGCAGTTGAATATCAAGAGCTCCATCTTTGAGTTTCTTATGCTAAGGGTGAGGATTGAAGAGGGAGGGATGGGAGGGGGGGGGGGAGAGATGGGGAGGCTCCGTCCATGATTGGGACATAAAACCGAGATATTTCGATACTGCCAAACGGCTATTTAGCAACACATGGCAGGAGGAAGGAATTTTTGTTCAAACAGTGAGAGGCAGAGAATGAGAGAGAAAGAGAGGGTATAGACACACATAGACTCAAACACCATGGTACACACACACACACACACAGAGACATACATATGAGACTCACACACACAAAACATACAGACCTGGACTTTCACTGGAGTGTCTCACACATAATAATAATGATAATCCTTGCATTTGATATCGCATCTTAACGACGTCTCAACGCGCTTCACAGAATAGACTAAAGTGAAGTGACTGTATATTTGTGGGCGAAACATGGCAGCCAATTGCGCACAGCAGTGTCCCCCATAAACAGATCTGGATTAAAAATGACCAATTTTTTTGCTGCCATGTTTCACCCACAAATATACAGTCACTTCACTGCATATTCTGTGAAGCGCTTTGAGACGTCGATAAGATGTGAAAAGCGCGATATCAAATGCAAGGATTATTATTATGATGTGTGTGAGTCCAGTGAAAGTCCGGGTCTGTCTGTGTTTTGTGCCTGTGAGTCTCATATGTGTGTCTGTGTATCTCTCACTCACTCTCTGCCTCTCACTGTATGAACAAAAGTTCCTTCCTCCTGACATGTGCCGCTAAACAGCCGTTTGGCAGTATCGAAATATCTCAGTTTTATGTCCCAATCATGGACAGAGCCTCCCCATCTCCCCCCCCACCCCCTCAATCCTCACCCTTAGCCAAGGAAGCTCAAAGATGGAGCTCTTGACATTTAACTGTGTGTGTGTGTGTGTCTCTCTCCCTCTGAGTGACAGTCCCGCTGTGTGAAGTGCTCTGAGACGCTGTGCGGCGTGGAGGATGTTTTATAAATCAAAGCTGTTGTATACGTGTGTGTCTCTCTCTCCATCTCTCTGAGTGACTGTGTGTGTGTGTCTCTCCGTCTCACTGAGTGACAGTATGTGTGTGTGTGTCTCTCTCTCGCTCTGAGTGACTGTCCCACTGTGTGTGTGTTTGTGTGTCTCTTTCTCTCCCTCTCTCTGAGTGAAAGTATATGTGTGTGTGTGCCTCTCTCTCCCTCTCCCTGAGTGACAGTGTGTGTGCGTCTCTCTCCCTCTCTATGAATGACAGTATGTGCAACGTGTGTGTGTGTCTCTCTCTCTCGCTCCCTCTCTCTGAGTGACAGTATGTGTGTGTGAGTGTGTGTAGCTTTGAACCAACAACAACAAAATTACACTTGTATCGCGCCTTTCATGTCCGGAGGGCGTCCCAAGGCGCTGGAAAGTTACTGCTTCAGATCCGAGCTGAGGACAGTGGGGGGAAGGGGGGGATAAGGAGTTGCCGATGGGTTATTGAAGAGTACAGTCTTGAGGTGAGACTTGAAGGAGACCATGGATGGAGGGTCTGCGGATGGAGTTCCAGAGGTTGGGAGCAGAGTGGCTGAAGGCTCGCCCGCCACTGGGGAGTTCCTGTGGCTCAGTGGTTAGAGCCACTCGCCTTACAAGCGTGAGACCTGTGTTCGAATCCAGGCAGGTCAGGGCAAAACCTTGGGCAAGTTTCCTTACTCCACACACACACACACACACGCATACACACACACACGCGCGCCAAATAATTATCCCTCCCCCAAAAAATACAATGATAAAAATTGGTCATTTTCGATCCAGATCTGTTTGTGAGGGACGCTGCTGTGCGCAATTTGCTGCCGCGTTTCGCCCACAAATATACAGTCACTACACTTTACAGTATATTCCGTGACGCGCTTTGAGACGTCGATAAGATGTGAAAAGCGCGATATCAAATGCAAGGATTATTATTGTTAGTATGTGTATGAGAGTCCAGTGAAAGTCCGGGTCTGTCTGTGTTTTGTGCCTGTGAGTCTCATATGTATGTTTGTCTGTGCGTGTGTTTCTGTGTGTGTGTGTCTCACTCACTCTCTGCCTCTCACTGTATGAACAAGTTCCTTCCTCCTAACATGTGCTGCTAAATAGCCGTTTGGCAGTATCGAAATATCTCGGTTTTATGTCCCAATCATGGACAGAGCCTCCCCATCTCTCCCCCCTCACCCTCCCATCCCCCCCCTCCCATCCCTCCCTCCTCAATCCTCACCCTTAGCCAGAGAAGCTCAAAGATGGAGCTCTTGACATTCAACTGTGTGTGTGTGTCTCTCCCTCTGAGTGACAGTCCCGCTGTGTGAAGTGCTCAGAGACGCCGTCCGGCGTGGAGGATGCTATATAAATCAAAGCTGTTGTATACGTGTGTGTGTGTGTGTGTCACCCTCTCTGTCTCTCTCAATGAGTGACAGTATGTGTGTGTCTCTCTCTCTGTCTCTCTGAGTGACAGTATGTGTGTGTGTGTGTGTCTCTCTCTCTCGCTCTGAGTGACAGTCCCACTGTGTGTGTGTCTCTCTTTCTCTCTCCCCCTCTCTCTGAGTGAAAGTATATGTGTGTGTGTCTCTCTCCCTCTCTGAGTGACAGTATGTGCGTGTATATGTGTGTCACTCTCTCTCCCTCTCTCTGAGTGACAGTATGTGTGTGTGAGTGTGTGTAGCTTTGAACCAACAACAACAAAATTAAACTTGTATCGCGCCTTTCACGTCTGGAGGACGTCCCAAGGCGCTGGACAGTTACTGCTTCAGATCCGAGCTGAGGACAGTGGGGGGGGGGGGGGGGGGAGAGGGAAGGGGGGGATAAGGAGTTACCGATGGGTTATTGAAGAGTACAGTCTTGAGGTGAGACTTGAAGGAGATCAGGGATGGAGGGGCTGCGGATGGAGTACCAGAGGTTGGGAGCAGAGTGGCTGAAGGCTCGCCCGCCACCGGGGAGTTCCTGTGGCTCAGTGGTTAGAGCCACTCGCCTTACAAGCGTGAGACCTGGGTTCGAATAAAAAAACAACACAATGATAAAAATTGGTCATTTTCGATCCAGATCTGTTTGTGAGGGACGCAACTGTGCGCAATTGGCTGCCGCGTTTCGCCCACAAATATACAGTCACTACACTTTACAGTATATTCTGTGAAGCGCTTTGACATCGATAATGTGTGAAAAGCGCTACATCAAATGCAAGGATGATTATTATTATTATTATCCTGCTTGGCCATTCCTGACCTGATCTGAAATTTTAGCTCAGTTCTCGTCATTTCTGGGAGAAAATCTCTATGTTTCTGACTCTCTCTCTCTCTCCCTCTCTCTCTCTTTTTCTCTCTCTGGCTGTCTCAGTCGCTGTAGGAGGGCGAGGGTGAAAGGTGGAAGTGGTGGAGGAGAGTTAGATGGGGAGGGGGAGAGGATGGAGGGGAGGGAGAGAGTTGGAAGGGGAGCGATAGAGTTGGGAGGGTAGGGGGAGAGTTTGGAGCGGAGGGAGAGAGTTAGGAGGGCAGCAGAAGGCACGGTCGAAGAGGAGGGTCTTGAGACCGGCCTTGAAGGAGGCGAGGGAGGGAGCGAGGCGAAGGGACAGGTAAGGGTTAGGGTAAGGGTTAGGGGGAGGGTGGGGCCAGAGAGGCTGAAAGTCCATCCGCTGATGGTAAGGGTTGGGCAGGGGACATGGAGCAGGCCAGAGCCCGCTGACCTCCGGTTCATAGGGGGACAGCAGGTCGGAGAAGTAGTGGGGGTGGGCGGGTGCAGAGTAGTGGAGAGACGTGACACCAAGAGTGAGGATCTTGAAATGAGGGATGGAAAGGTGACCGAAGAGAAAGGTCTTTAGTCGAGACCTGAAACTGGGAAGAGAGGGGGAGAGGCGAAGGGAGTGAAGGAGGGCGTAATGATAAGAATATGGCTGCTCTCTTCACGCCTGTTTGTGGTTAGGTCACTGATTTGCGCAACTCTCTGCCACATTTCGCCCACAAAACGTGCAGCCAATTCGCTTTAGACTAACTTCCGTGAAGCGCTGAATTCTGGAAGAGATGCTGGGAGGAATTTCATAATATGTTGAGGGCAGTTAGGCCAGTGGTTAGGTCCTAAACCGAGATGTTGTGAAGGTGTTAAACGGGCAAGCGATTCAAGACGTTGCATCATCAGTGAGGATTTCAACACAGACCCAGAGAAAGAGGATATAAATTCTCGGGTTGTGTGTGAGAGAGAGAGAGAGAGAGAGGAGGGAGAGGAAGGAAGAAATCAACAGCTCCACTCACACTGTTCCAGTAGTGACTGTGAGTATAACACGTTTGGTGAGTTCATCCGCAGACATGGGGTTAACTTCCACAAGTATGCGGGTGACACCCAACTCTTTCTCTCTGCCTCTACCCTTGACTCCAGGACTACCACTGTCCTGACAGACTGTCTGTCAGATGTCAAGTCCTGGATGAGAGCTAACTTTCTACAGTTGAATGTCAACAAGACCGAGGCCCCATTGATTGGCTCGCGCCAGCGCCTTCTTGCATCAGCGCTGGCAGCATCAACCATCAAAAAGATTGCAACAATATATAAATAGGCTAGGGGAGTGGGCAAGTAGGTGGCAGATGGAATTCAATGTTAACAAGTGTGAAATTATTCACCTAGGTAGCAAGAATAAAAGAATAGATTATTTTCTAGAGGGGGAGAAGTTACATAGTGTTAGTATTCAATGGGATTTGGGTGTCCTTGTACACCACTCCCAAAAAGTTAGTTTGCCGGTGCAGCAAGGAACTAAGAAGGCGAACGGCATGCTAGCGTTCATTTCAAAAGGTTTAGAGTATAAGAGTAGGGAAGTCTTGCTGCAACTGTATAGGACCCTGGTGAGACCGCACCTAGAGTATTGTGTGTAGGTTTGATCTCCTTATTTAATAAAGGACATACTTGCCTTAGAGGGCAGCGTAGATTCACTAGGTTAGTTCCTGGGATGAGGGGACTGACCTATGAGGATAGGTTGAATAAACTAGGGCTGTACTCTCTAGAGTAAAGAAGAATTAGGGGGGAATCTTATTAAAACATATAAGATTCTTAAAGGGCTGGATAAAGTAGACACTGAGGGACTGTTTCCCCTGGTAGGAGAATCTATAACCAGGGGTCACAGCCTTAAAATGAAGGGTCAGCCTTTTAGAACAGAGTTGAGGAAACATTTCTTCACCCAGAGGGTAGTGAGTTTATGGAATTCACTCCCCCAGAAGGCTGTAGATGCTCAGTCCTTGAACATTTTCAAGGCTGAGACAGATAGATTTTTGAAAAATAGAGGGATTAGGGGATATGATATGATTCTATGATATGGGGATAGGGCAGGTAATCAGAGTTAGGTGAGAAGATCAGCCATGATCTTATTGAATGGCGGAGCAGGCTCGAGGGGCTGAATGGCCTACTCCTGCTCCTAATTAATATGTTCTTATTAACCTCCATGGCCGCCCACTCAACCTCACAAAGCCAGTCAGGAACCCAGGTGTCTTGTTTGACCCTCAACTGTCCTTCCTCCCTCACATCCAAGGAATGACTCACTCTGCCTTTCTCCACCTCTGCAACATTGCCCGACTGTGCCTCGATCTCACCCCCAAAGCCGCTGAAAACCTCATCCACACCTTCATTACATCCCGGCTTGACTATGCAAATGTCCTGCTGGTCGGCCTTCCCCATTCCTCCCTCCACAGGCTGCAGATCATCCAGAACTCTGGGTCCTGTGTCCTCTACCGTTCCAAACTCCGTGACCCCATCTCCCAAATCCTCGCCCGACTCCATTGGCTCCCCATCATCCAGAGGATCCAAATCAAGATCCTGGTCCTCACATTTAAAGCCCTCCACAACCTCGCCCCCCACACCCTACATCGGTGACCTCCTATCCCCTTACCAACCTGCCCACCCGCCCGCCCCCTCCACTCCATGTCCCCTGACCCACCCGCCCGACCATCAGCGAAAGGGTGAGACTTCAGCCACTCTGCCCCCAACCTCTGGAACTCCATCCCGCAGTCTCTCCGCCTCACTCGCCCCTTCCCTGGCCTCCTTCAATTCCCACCTCAAGACTCTCCTCTTCGACAGACCCATCGGCAACTCCTCCTAGTCCCCCCCACCCCCCCACCCTTCTCTCCCCCAAGTTCTAGACATCGATTTACACCGCACACATTTGCAACTCTCACTGTGACTGTCTCTCTCACACAGAAGCGGAGACGAGATGAAGGCTGTGTACTGCCTGCTGATCACTTTGGTGTTTGTTACCACCTCGGATGCCAATCAAATTGTCGAGGAGCAAGCTGTACAACAGTAAGTCAGGATTTCTCTCATTCATTCATTTATTTGTTTATGATAATAATAAATAATGGTCATTTTCAATCCACGACTATTTGTGGGACAATACTGTGCGCAATTGCTGCTGCAATTGGCCTCCGCTACCACATAATCCCCACACTTGCACGTCTCCACTGGCTCCCCATCCTCCAGAGGATCCAGTTCAAGATCCTCGTCCTCACCTACAAGGCCTTACACGGCCTTGCCCCACCCTATTTAACCGATCTACTCTCCCCCTACACGCCCACCCGGACCCTCCGTGCAACAGGACTTGGCCTGCTCCAAGCCCCCCGCCCGAACCGCCCCACCATCGGAGGCCGGGCCTTCATTTTCTCCGCTCCCACCTTATGGAATGCCATCCCTCAATCCCTCCATTTCGTCTCTTCCCTTTCCTCTTTCAAGGCCGGTTTGAAGACTTTCCTCTTCGATCGTGCCTTTTGTTCCACCCCGAACTCTTTTACCTCCCCTTCGTGTTTCACCCCTTCCCAAACACTCCCCTCCCAGCTCGGGTCACACGCCTCCTGTGCAGCGCCTTGGGACGTCCTCCCGATGTGAAAGGCGCTCTATAAATGTAATTTGTTGTTGTTGTTGTTGCTGCGTTTCTCACACAAAAAGCGCTCTATCAATGTAATTTTTTTTAGGTTTTTTTTACCTCTCCGTCTGTATCTCTTTCTCAGGAATGTCTTTACTCCACAAGCCGAGTAATAATCCTTTCAAAAAAACACAGCAATAAGATTGGTCATTTCAATCCACGACTGTTTGTGGGGTCGCTGCTGTGCGCAGTTGGCTTCCGCATTTACCCCACAAATATACAGTCACTTCACTTTACAGTCTATTCTGTGAAGCGCTTTGAGACGTCGATAAGATGTGAAAAACGCAAAATCAAATGCAAGGATTGTTATTATTATAATAATCTTCCCTCCCCTCCCAACTCTCTCCCTCTCCTCCCAACTCTCTCCCTCTCCCAACTCTCTCCCTCCCCTCATAACTCTCTCCCTCCCCTCCCAACTCTCTCCTCCCCTCCCACCTGGCCTGCGCCTCTCCACCGAACTCAGGTCCCAAGCGCCTTGGGACGTCCTCCCGACGTGAAAGGCCCTCTATCAATGTAATTTGGCTGTTGTTGTTTTTCTCTGTCTGCCTCCCCCCACCCTGTGGCATCACTACAATGACCCACATCTCTCTCTCTCTCTCTCTCTCCCTCTCTGCAGATCCCAGGTTCCTCCTTGCCAGAGATCCCATTCCTGCCTGCAAACTGCGGGGGTGGGAATCAGTCAAGGTCAGGGTCAGCTTCAACGCATTGGTCTTCTGAAGAGAATTCACGGTGAATGGCCCAGTCAATCAGTTTATCAGGGAGGTCAACTCCAACATAGTGAGGGCAAATGGGGTGGACAGGGTCAGTCACTTTGGAAACCCTTGAGTCAACATCGGGTCAGAGTTCGTATCAGGGTGCGCAGAAGGATACGTGGAGGCAGAGGGCAGAGAGGAGGACGCGGAGGGATGAGAGGCGGCCGCGGAGGGAGGAGAGGCGGACGCGGAGGGATGAGAGGCGGCCGCGGAGGGAGGAGAGGCGGACGCGGAGGGATGAGAGGCGGCCGCGGAGGGAGGAGAGGCGGACGCGGAGGGATGAGAGGCGGCCGCGGAGGGAGGAGAGGCGGACGCGGAGGGGGGAGAGGCGGACGCGGAGGGGGGAGAGGTGGAGGGCGCAGAGGCGGACGCGGAGGGGGGAGAGGCGGAGGGCGCAGAGGCGGACGCGGAGGGGGGAGAGGTGGAGGGCGCAGAGGCGGACGCGGAGGGGGGAGAGGCGGAGGCAGACGCGGTTAGCAGAAACGCAGACAGAAACGTAAATGCTTTTGGAAGAAAGGCTAAACCATTTGTGGTTTTGGGGGAGGGATGGCAGGGGATTGGGGGGGCGGGGGGTGAGATGGGTGAGGGTGGGAACCAATATGGGATGTGCGTACATACGCTCTGTGAGAATTAGAACAATCGTTGAGCACAACTAATTTGATGGGACCAACTAATCGGAAATAATCGTGTGTTGAGGTCTTTTTTTTTGGTGGGATGGGGAGAAGTAGAATTCGTTGGGATGCGTTAATTAGGACGTGGGGATTGGATAATGTAAAATATCCGCTGGTCACACATTTCAAATAGTTTTCTAAGAGAAGTGGAGAGGAGGCGAGGAGAGATTTTTTCACTCTGGGCGAATTGTTCGAATCTGGAAAGCATCGCCTGAAAAGGTGGTGGAGGCCAATTGGATTGTGACGTTTAAAAGGTAGGGAGGTAGACGTTTATCTGGGGTGGATGGGGGTTTGCGTGGTTCTGGGGAACATTGTATTAAGAGGGAAGCATTAATTACAGTAGTTACTACTAATAGGCTAGGGTTATTCTCTCTGGAGCAGAGAAGATTGAGGGGAGACCTAATAGAGGTTTATAAGATCATGAGGGGTTTCGACGGGGCAAATAGAGAAAATGGCCTCCTTTTGTGCCGTAAAATTCTATGAATCTATTAATCTAATTGTACGGTACGAGTTTCATTTGTAGGTTAGGAACTAGAGGCAAGATAAACTAATCAACTAATCATGCACGTACTGATCAATGTATTGCAGAGCCCTGTAGCTCAATGGTTAGAGCACTCGCCTTACAAGGTGTGTTCAAATCCAGGCAGATCAGGGTGAAATCTTGGGCAAGTTTCCTTACTCCACATAGAATCATACGGCACAAAAGGAGGCCAATCGGCCCATCTAGTCTGTGCCGGCTCTTTGAAAAGAGTAACTCAATCCCACTGCCCAGCTCTCTCCCCATAACCTAACAGACCTGTTCTCCCTAAATAAAGTACTAGTTCCCTTTTAAAAGCTGTAATGGAATCTGCCTCCACCACCTTTTCAGGCAATGCATTCCAGATTCGAACAACCCGCTGAGTGAAAACATTTCTCCTCAGCTCCCCTCTGCTTCGTTTTGAAACTATTTTAAATCTGTGACCTCGAATCACTGATTCGCCACCAGTGGAAACAGTCTTTCCCTATTCACCCTGTCGAAACCTCTCATAATCTTATAAACCTCTATTGGGTCTCCTCTCAATCTTCTTTATTCTAGAGAGAATAAGCCTCGCCTATCTAGCCTTTCCTCGTAGCTGAAGTCCCTCATTCCTGGTACCATCCTAGTAAATCTCCTGTGCACCCTTTCCAATGCCTTAATATCCTTCCTCAAGTGTGGTGACCAGAATTGTACACAGTACTCCAGCTGAGGCCTAACCAAAGTCTTAGAGGTTAGTCAGCACTTCCTGACTTTTGTATTCTATACCCCTGTTTATAAAGCCTAGTATCCCATATGCCTTCTTAACGGCTTTGTCTACCTGTCCTGCCACTTTCAAAGAGTCACTAACACAAATCCCCAGGTATCTCTGTTACCTCACACCCTTTAAAATTGTACGATCTAGCCTATATTGCCTCCCCTCATTTCTTCGTGCCTAATAATCCGTCCCCCCAAAAAACACAGTAATAAAATTGGTCATTTTCAACCCACGACTGTTTGCGGGGACGCTGCTGTGCGGAATTAGCTGCCAAGGTGCGTCTACAAATAGATGTGAAAAGCGTGATATCAAATGCGAAGATTAGTCTTATTATCCTTTTTATTACAGTAACTGGCTGCTCACGTAATAAAATCTGCCTCAACTTGACTGGTAATCTATGCGTTTCCCCGTCTGATTATTTCACTGCCGTACACATTGCACAGTGAGACAACCACTCACACTCACTGTCACACACTCACTTGCAAAACACCCTTTAAGAGCTTCACACAAAGTCATGCTCACGTAGTGTACATTTGCCTGAGTTCAAGATCCTCGTCCTCACCTACAAGGCCTTACACGGCCTTGCCCCACCCTATCTAACCAATCTACTCTCCCCCTACACGCCCACCCGGGCCCTCCGTTCAACTGGACTTGGCCTGCTCCAAGCCCCCCGCCCGAACCGCCTCACCATCGGAGGCCGGGCCTTCAGTTTCTCCGCTCCCACCCTATGGAATGCCATCCCTCAATCCCTCCGTTTCGTCTCTTCCCTTTCCTCTTTCAAGGCCGGTTTGAAGACTTTCCTCTTCGATCGTACCTTTTGTTCCCCCCCGAACTCTTTTACCTCCCCTTCGTGTTTCACCCCTTCCCAAACACTCCCCTCCCAGCTCGGGTCACACGCCTCCTGTGCAGCGCCTTGGGACGTCCTCCCGACGTGAAAGGCGCTCTATAAATGTAATTTGTTGTTGTTGTTGACCCCCTTATCAACCTGCCTCCGCTTGTCCCTCCACCTCGCCCCCCCCCCTCCCCCTCCCTGGCCTCCTTCAAGACTCTTCGCTTTGGCAGTCCCATCGGTTACCCCAAATCCAACAACAACGTCCACAACAAAATGACACTTGTCTAGCGCCTTTCAGATCAGGAGGACGTCCCTAGGCCCTGGACAGTTACTGCTTCAGACCCGAGCTGAGGACAGGAGGGTGGGGAGGGAAGGGGGGGATTAGGAGATGCCGATGGGTCCATTGTAGAGGAGAGTCTTGAGGCGTGCGCACCGCAGCATCCCCACAAACAGTTGTGAATTGAAAATGACCAATTTTTATTATTGTAGTTTTTGGGGGGAGGAATTGGTATTAGGTGCGTGTGGGTGGAGTAAGGAAACTTTCCCAAGGTTTCGCCCTGATCTGGCTGTATTCGAACACAGGTCTGACGCTTGTAAGGCGAGCGCTCTAAACACTGAGCCACAGGAGCTCCAATTGGCTGCCGCGTTTCGCCCACAAAGTGAGAGAATTGAAGAAGAATAAACGTATAATAATCCTTGTGTTTGATGTACAGTAACGCATTGTCTCCAAAATGCCTCAAAAGAGATGTCCAGGCCAAAAATCTTTATTATCAAACTGGTCATTCACCCCACGCCTGTTAATGCCACCTTTCCCTCCCTCTCCCCCTTTAACCCCCTTTCTCCCCCCTTTTCCTCCCTGATTTTACCCCACATTTTCCTCCCGCTCCCCCCTTACCCTCTTTCCCCCCTTTCTCCCCTGGCCCCACTTCCACGACTGTTTGTGGGGACGCTGCTGTGCGCATATCGGCTGCCGGGTTTCTCCCGCAAACATACAGTCAATCTTCCTGCTTTCCTTCCCCCAAACACGACCCCTCCCACCCTGCTCTAACCAATCTATTCTCCCCCTACACGCCCACCCGGACCCTCCGTTCAACAGGACTTGGCCTGCTCCAAGCCCCCCGCCCGAACCGCCCCACCATCGGAGGACGGGCCTTCAGTTTCTCCGCTCCCACCTTATGGAATGCCATCCCTCAATCCCTCCGTTTCGTCTCTTCCCTTTTCCTCTTTCAAGGCCGGTTTGAAGACTTTCCTCTTCGATCGTGCCTTTTGTTCCACCCCAAACTCTTTTACCTCCCCTTCGTGTTTCACCCCTTCCCAAACACTCCCCTCCCAGCTCGGGTCACACGCCTCCTGTTCAGCGCCTTGGGACGTCCTCCCGACGTGAAAGGCGTTCTATAAATGTAAATTGTTGTTGTTGTTGTTGCTCTGGTCCCTACCTCTCCTCCCGTCTTTCTTCCCTCTTGTCTTCTCTCCCCCCACCCCACTGCTCTGGTCCCAACCTTGGGATGTTGTTGTATTCTGTGAAGCGCTTTGAGTCGTCAATAAGACGTGGAAAGCGCTATATAAATGTAAGGATTATGATGATTATTATTAATGGCCTGTTAGGCTGCTGCATTTGAATAAAATATATTATTTGGCATAAACCCCGTCTTATACTTTTGAGAGGTTTGGTTGACGCCAGAGGGCGCTGTCAACTGCAAGAAAAATTGTCCCTTGAAAGCCATATTTTTGGTAAGTTTGAGACAATATGAATTATTTGTTTGTATCTGATGACTAATGTGATCCTGCTCCTCACATTTACAGACCTCCACAACCTCGCCCCACCCTACATCCGTGACCTCGAAAACGTCGATATATCGAAAAAAAATCGGAATGCACGCGCACTGAACTACAAGACCCAGAATGCTTCTCTCTATACACAATGCACAGACCGAGGTGCAAAGCCGCCATATTGTATTCACAGTCCTCGAAACCAATATACAGGTATGCAAGGGGTGGGGGGGGAGAGAGACGGTTTGGGGGGGGGGGGGGGGGAGGTGAGGGGAGGAGAGAGATGGCGGTGGGGGGGGAGAGGGACGGCGGTGGGGGGGGACAGACGGGATGGGCGGAGACGGGGGGAATGTGATAAGATAGATAGAGATGGGGGGATGTGAGAGAGGAGAGAGACACAGAGACACAGACAGAAAAACTCAGAGATGGAGAGAGTGAGTGTGAGAGACACACAGAGAGAAAGATATTTACCTCCTGAGGAGATAGGTCTCGAATGCGCGCGCACCCCGAATGCGCTCACACCCCGAAATATCAAAATATCTCGATTTGAGCCCATCGATATATCTAAAGCGGAAATTTTCCATATCGACGGACCCTAGAGACAATATAGATTCAAATTCTACATTGTAAAAATAAAAGCTAACACTTTAGGAGGATTGGAAGACACAATAGAAATGGTAACGTTAAAAATAAGAAATTAAAAGAAACAAGGACAAGACCCAACAAAGGAAAAAAAGGCTTCAGAAAAATGAAAAACTACAAAATGGGGGGTTGGATCAAAGAAAAAAAAATTGGGGAGGGGGGGGTCGGTGGTGGTGATGGGGGCGTGGGGGGTGGTGGTGATGGGGGCGTGGGGGGTGGGGAGGGATAAATAAGAACCCCAAATATCACTAGGTAAAAGATGAACAGGAAGATATACAGAGGAGAGATCAGGGGAGACCCAACAAAGAACAATAAAGAAACAACAGGAGAAAATGGAAAAGCATGACACGAAGAAGAACAACAGTTCCCTCCACGCCAGATGGCATCTTAGAGAGCTTCACAATGACGAATCCTGGGCCTGAGCTGGGGGGAGGGGGGAGGGGGATAATGGTGACCAAAGGCACGGTCGAATGGAAAGGTCTTTAGCCGAGACCTGAAAGTCAGAAGAGAGGGAGTAGGGTGAAGGGAGTGAGGAAGGGAGTTCCAGAGCTTTGGGGCATAGTGGCTGAAGGCACGGCCACCGATGGTGAAGGTAAGGATTCGGGGGACAAGGAGGAGGCCAGAGCTGGAGGAGCGAAGGCAATGGGAGCTGGTTTGAGGAGAGAGGAGGTCAGAGAGATAGGGGCAGTGCAGAGGAGTGGAGAGATTTGAAGACAAGAGTGAGGATCTTGAAATCGATCCTCTCCGGGACAGTGAAGTCTGGCAAGGACTGGGGTAATGGGGTAACGAGATGCGGACGAGAAATAAAAAGACCACAAGGAATGAGAACGGGAAAAAAAACAAAGGAAAAAACTAAAAGATGTTTCATATTAGGTTTAACAACATAAGTGGCAATTAAGTAAGAGGCAAGTACAGAAGGATTATGGCAAGAATTACTTGAGAGATTGAGAGGGAGATAGAGAGGGAGAAAGAGGGGATTAAAGATTTGGAATTGTAAAGTTGCATTAATAATAATAATAATAATAATCCTTGCATTTGATACAGCGCTTTCCACATCTTATCAATGTCTCAAAGCGCTTCACAGAATATACTGTAAAGTGAAGTGACTGTATATTTGTGGGTGAAATGTGGCAGCCAATTGCGCACAGCAGCGTCCCCCACAAACCATAGTAGATTGAAATTACCAAATTTTTTTGTGAGGGATTATTATCAGGCGTGTGAAGTAAGGAAACTCGCCCGAGGTTTCACCGTGACCTGGATTCGAACACAGGTTTCACACTTGTAAGGCGAGTGCTCTAACCACTGAGCCACAAGAGCTCCACAAACACACAATATACAGTCAGTTCACTTCACGGTATGTTCTTTAAATCACTTTAAGACGTCTCGGTAATGTGTTAAGGTGGTTTTCAAATGCATAAAATAAGTCTCCTTATTAAAAAAAAGGACATACTTGCCTTAGAGGGGGGGCAGCGTAGATTCACTAGGTTAGTTCCTGGGATGAGGGGACTGACCCATGAGGAGAGGTTGAATAAACTAGGGCTGTATTCTCTAGAGTACAGAAGAATTAGGGGGAATCTTATTGAAACATATAAGATTCTTAAAGGGCTGGATAAAGTAGACACTGAGGGACTGTTTCCCCTGGTAGGAGAATCTATAACCAGGGGTCACAGTCTTAAAATGAAGGGTCAGCCTTTTAGTACAGAGTTGATTAAACATTTCTTCACTCAGAGGGCAGTGAGTTTATGGAATTCACTCCCCCAGAAGGCTGTAGATGCTCAATCCTTGAACATTTTCAAGGCTGAGACTGAGAGATTTTTTAAAAATAGAGGGATCAGGGGGTATGGAGATAGGGCAGTTAATCAGAGTTAGGTGCGAAGATCAGCCATGATCTTATTGAATGGCGGAGCAGGCTGGAGTGGCTGAGTTCAAATCCACGCAGATCAGGGTGAAACCTTGGGCAAGTTTCTTTACTCCACACACACATGCGCCTCATAATAATCCGTCCATAAGAAACAACAGCAATAAAACAATAAAACATTTAAATCACCGAATGTTTGTGGAGACGCTGCTGTGCGCAATTGGCTGCCATGTTTTGCCCACTAATACTACTTAGAGTCACTTCACTTTACAGTATATTCTGTAAAGCGCTTTGAGATGTTGATAAGATGTGAAAAGCGCTGTATCAAATGCAAGGATTAGTATTATTCTTGTTATACATATACAGAATAGAACATCCCAGTCTCTCTCTGGCTCTGTTTGGGATGTACGTGTGACTCATCCTCTGAGCTACAACAGTTCTTTGTATTGCCTATTTGAGGTTGACATGACCACAGCACAGATGGAAAGAGCAATGCGTCTCTTTAGAATCTTCTGTCTCACGCTCTGCCCATTTTAAGATCATCAGTTACTTTGAGGAGCCCAGTGTATATGGGAATGGGAAGCAAAGATAGTGGGGGTTAAGAGAACAACAACCACAACAACAAACGATGTTTACACGCCGCCTCTCGCGTCGAGAGGACATTCCAATGTGCTGTAGAGTCAAGGATTTAGACGTAAACTGGGGATTGGGGTTGGGATCAGGAGGGGTGAAAGGCAGAGAGAGTGGGGGCAGAAGGGTGATCAAATACTGCACGCAGTTGAAGAGGAGGGTCTTGAGGTAGGGTAGCTACACAGAAGGTATTTCCTCTGGTGGGACTGAGATATCTGAACAATTATCATTTAAAAATTAGAGATAGGTCAACTAGCAGGGAAGGCAGGAAGTCGTTTTTCATGCACAGGATGCCTAGAACACACACTGACGAGATAGGCACACAAACACACACACACACACTGAACTTCACTCTGACTTTATCGCAGGTCCTTTCTCAGTCTCTCTCTCTCTTTCTCTTGTTCTTTTGATGTCTGCCTCTCTCTCAGTCTACCTCCCTTTCTTTCAGTCTCTCTCTCTCTTGAATCTCTCTCTCTTTCTCAGTCTCTCCCTCTCTCAGCCTCTTGCCCTTTCTCTCAGTCTCTCTCCCACTCTTTTTGTCTCCATCCCTCTCAGTCTCTCCATCCCTCTCAGTCTCTCCCTCCCTCTCAACCTCCCTCTCCCTCCCTCTCAGTCTCTCTCTTTCTCTCTCAGTCTCTCACTCTCAATTTCTTTACCTCTCTCCATCATAGGAACACAGCAATAGGGGGTAGGCCATTCAGCCCTTCCAGCCTGTTCTGCCATTTAATTAGATCATGGCTGATCTTTATCTCTACTAATCCTTTCAAACAGTATAAAGGGAGTTCCGGTAGCTCAGTGTTTAGAGCGCTCACCTTACAAGTGCAAGACTTGTGTTCGAATCCAGGCAGGTCAGGGCGAAACCTTGGGCAAGTTTCCTTACTCCACACACACACGCCTAATAATAATCCTTCCAAAAGAAACACAGTAATAAAAATTAGTCATTTTCAATCGTTTTCAATCCATTTTCAAGCAATTGGCTCCCGCATTTCGCCCACAAATGTACAGTCAATTCACTTTACAGTACATTCTAAGATTGTTGATAAGATGTGAAAAGTTCTGTATCAAATGCAAGGATTATTATTGTTACTATTATGAATTCCAATTTCCCCCTTTCATCCCATATCCTGTAATACTCCCAACCGATCAAAAATCTAGCAAACTCACTTTTGACGGTGTGGATGGATGGATCCAGGATCTACAACCTTTTGAGGTAGAACATTATATACCGTATATCTCCGCGTATAAGGCGCACCCCCCGTTTTTTACCTTTTCTTGGTGAAAAAAAGGGAGGAGAGACAGGAGAGACAGGTAGGTAGGGAGAGAGAGAGGGGGAGAGAGGCAGGCCGGCAGCGTGGGAGAGAGAGCGGCAGGGAGTGAGGCAGGCAGGCAGGGAGAGAGAGCGGCAGGGAGTGAGGGAGGGAGGGAGAGGCAGGCAGGGAGGGAGGGAGGCAGGGAGAGAGAGAGGGAGAGAGGCAGGCCGGCAGGGAGAGAGAGCGGCAGGGAGTGAGGCAGGCAGACTGGGTTCGGCAGAAGTTAAGCACAGCACTGAAGTCCGCTGCTGCTGCCGCTGCCCGGGCGGCCAAGGCCAAAGCCCCGTCACCCACTCCCTCCCAACCCCCGTGGACACTGACCAAACCCCGGCTGACAGCGCGCCGGCCGCCCCTCCTGTTTACTGTATCTCCGAGGCTCAAAACTGCTTGTACCTGCGTATAGGGCGCACCCCCAACTTTCGAGATCTTCCGACCTGAAAAAAAGTGCGCCTTATACGCGGAGATATACGGTAGTTCCTCATAACTTAACCCTTCCTGGCCTGGTGACATTCTGGTGAACCTGTGCTTCACTCTCTCCGGAGACAATATATCTTTCCTGAGGTGTGCTGCCCAGAACTGAATGCAGTCTCCAGGTGGTGTCTGATTAACACTCTATACAGCGTGTCGTCCCCCTTTATATTGCAGTCCCCTCAAAATATTGGCCATCATTCCATCCACCTTTTTGATTTCTGATTGCACCTAGTTTTTATTGACTTGTGGATTAGGATCTAAATCTCTTTGCTCCTCGTTCTCCCCGTTCGGAAAATATTCTGCCTTTTGCGGTCCATAATGCACAATTAATTAATCTGTCAAAATCCTTTTCTGACTTCCTACTCCCATCTACACTATTTACTGAGCCTCCTAGCTTAGCGTGGTTTGTAAAACCTGGCTATAAAGCCTTCTATTCCTTCATCTAAGACATTTATGGCAAATAGCTGAGGTCCTAGTACCTAATTAGTCACCAAAAAAAACCACAATAATAAAATTGGTCATTTCAATCCACGACTGTGTGTGGGACACTGCTGTGCGCAATTGGCTGCCGCGATTCGCCCACAAATATATACAGTCAATTCACTTTGCAGTGTAAATCTGATCGAATTTTTCGATGAGGTAACGGAATGGGTGGACGAGGGCAGCGCAGTTGATGTAGTTTACATGGACTTTCAAAAGGCATTTGACAAAGTGCCGCATGAGAGGCTTATTCGGAAAATAGATGCCCACGGCGTTAAAGGGACAGTGGCAGCGTGGATCCACAACTGGCTGTGAGAGAGAAAGCAGAGAGTTGTGGTGAGCAGCTGTTTTTCAGACTGGAGGGAAGTGTGCAGTGGCGCCCCCCAGGGATCGGTATTGGGACCACTGCTCTTTTTAATCCACATTAATGATTTAGATTTGGGTTTAGGGAGTACGGCTTCCAAATTTGCAGATGATACTAAGTTAGGGAGAATAGTAAATAGTGAGGAGGATAGTACCATCTGCAAGAGGAGATAGATAAAATTGTAAAGTGGGCAGACTCGTGGCAGATGAAGTTTAATACAGAGAAGTGTGAGGTGATACACTTTGGGAGAAGAAATGAGGGGAGGCAATATAGGCTAGATAGTACAATTTTAAAGGGTGTGAAGGAACAGAGAGACCTGAGGATTTGTGTTAGTGACTCTTTGAAAGTGGCAGGACAGGTAGACAAAGCCGTTAAGAAGGCATATGGGATACTAGGCTTTATAAACAGGGGTATAGAATACAAAAGTCAGGAAGTGCTGACTAACCTCCAAGACTTTGGTTAGGCCTCAGCTGGAGTACTGTGTACAATTCTGGTCACCACACTTTAGGAAGGATATTAAGGCATTGGAAAGGGTGCAGAGGAAATTGACTAGGAATGAGGGACTTCAGCTACGAGGAAAAGCTAGATAGGCGAGGCTTATTCTCTCTAGAACAGAGAAGGAGACCTTATAGAGGTTTGTAAAATCATGAGTGGATTCGACAGGATGAATAGGGAAACACTGTTTCCACTGGTGGGCGAATCAACCTCTCAAAGTGAAACTCACTTTGTATGTGTATTTGTGTGTGTGTGTGTATGTGTGTGTGTGACTGGCTGGCTCAGTGCGTGTATCAGTCTGGTGCATCATAATATTAATAATCTTGCATTTGATATAGCGCTTTTCACGTCTTCTAGGTCTTAAAGCGCTTCATAGAATATGCTGTAATGTGAATTGACTCTTTTCTTTCTGAAAAGAAACTTGCCCAAGGATTCACCCTGATCTGCCTGGATCCGAACACAGGTCTCACGCTTGTTAGGCGAGTGCTCTAACCACTGAGTCACAGGCTCCACAAATGTGTGTGTGTGTGTGTGTGTGTGTGTGTGTGTGTGTCAGTCTGGCTCAGTTTGTTTCACTCAGAGAGAGGGAACGAGATACACATACACATACTGTCACTCTGAGAGAGGGAGAGAGAGAGAGACTCACGCACATACATACTGTTACTCAGAGAGAGAGAGAGACACACACACAAACACACGGTTGGATGTCAGAAGCCCCAACTTTGCGCTTCTTTGGCTCAGGGTTGGGCTGTGGTGGGGTAAAGAGTCTCAGTCCATCACTGGGACATAAAACTGAGATATTTTGAAACTGCCAAAAATTGCTTCCTGCTGATGTGTCCTGTTAATCAACAGGACACATCAGCAGGAAGCAATTTTTGTACATTATAGAGAAAGGCAGAGCGAGTGAGAGAGAGAGACAGACAGACAGACACATAGACACAAACACATAGGCACACACACACATACATTGTGTGGAGCTCCTGTAGCTCAATGGTTAGAGCACTCACTTACAACAACAAATAACAACAACAATTTACATTTATAGAGCGCCTTTCACATCGGGAGGACGTCCCAAGGCGCTGCACAGGAGGCGTGTGACCCGAGCTGGGAGGGGAGTGTTTGGGAAGGGGTGAAACACGAAGGGGAGGTCGAAGAGTTCGGGGTGGAACAAAAGGCACGATCGAAGAGGAAAGTCTTCAAACTGGCCTTGAAAGAGCAAAGGGAAGAAACGAAATGGAGGGATTGAGGGATGGCATTCCATAGGGTGGGAGCAGAGAAACTGAAGGCCCGGCCTCCGATGGTGGGGCGACTCGGGCGGGGGGATTGGAGCAGGCCAAGTCCTGTTGAACGGAGGGTCTGGGTGGGCTTGTAGGGGGAAAGGAGATCGGTTCAATAGGGTGGGGCAAGGCCATGTAAGGCCTTGTAGGCGAGGACGAGGATCTTGAACTCGATCCTCTGGAGGATGGGGAGCCAGTGGAGACGGGCGAGGGTGGGGGTTATGTGGTCACGGAGGCGGGTGCCGGATAATGCACGGGCTGCAGAGTTTTGGATGGCCTGCAGCCTGTGAATGGAGGAACTGGGGAGGCCGACGAGGAGAGAGTTTCCGTAGTCCAGCCGTGAGGTGATGTACGCGTGCACGAGTGTTTCGGAAGCGCGGGGGGGTAAGATAGTTGCGGAGCCTGGCAATATTGCGCAGGTGGAAATAAGCGGTGCGGGTCAAGGCGCGGATGTGGGGGAGGAAAGAAAGTTTTTGATTGAACTTGATGCCGAGGTTCCTGATTGGCTTTGTGAGATTGAGAGTACAGCCTTGGATGTTGAGGCTGGCAGCGCACGATGTGCGGAGGCGCTGGCTTGAGCCAATCAGGAGGGCCTCGGTCTTACTCACGTTCAATTGCAAAAAGTTGTCCCTCGTCCAGGACTCGATGTCGGACAGACATGCTGTCAGAACATCGATGGTCTGGGGGTTGAAGGATGAGGCAGAAAGGTACAACTGGGTGTCGTCCGCATACATGTGGAAATTTACCCCATGTGTGCGGATGACGTCGCCCAGAGGGAGCGTGTAAAGGGTGAAAAGGAGGGGACTGAGGACAGAGCCCTGGGGGACGCCGTGAGAAACTGTGCGGGGGTTTGAGGAAAAACCGTTGGAAGAAACAAAATGTAAACGGTGGGTCAGATAGGAATGGAACCAGTCAAGGACTGTGCCTTGAAGGTTGAGGTGGGAGGAAAGACGTTGAAGGAGGATGGTGTGATCGACTGTGTCGAACGCAGCAGACAGGTCAAGGAGGACGAGGAGGCAGAGGGAGCCCTGGTCACAGGCGGTTAGGATATCATTTGTAACCTTAACCAGGGCAGTTTCTGTGCTATGAATTGGGCGGAAACCTGATTGGAGGTTTCCAAGCGTGAGACCTGTGTTCAAATCCACGCAGATCAGGGTGAAACCTTGGGCAAGTTTCCTTACTCCACACACACACGCGCCTCATAATAATCGGTCCATAAGAAACAACAGCAATAAAACAATAAAACATTTAAATCCACGAATGTTTGTGGGGACGCTGCTGTGCGCAATTGGCTGCCATGTTTTGCCCACTAATACTGCTTAGAGTCACTTCACTTTACAGTATATTCTGTGAAGCGCTTTGAGATGTTGATAAGATGTGAAAAGCGCTGCATCAAATGCAAAGAATATTATTATTATTATTGTTATACATATACAGAATACAACATCCCAGTCTCTCTCTGGCTCTGTTTGGGATGAACGTGTGACTCATACTCACAAAACACATACTGTACATGTGGTGAGACAGACCCGGGCTTTCACTGGCCTCTCACACATATAATAATAATACGACTAATAATAATAATCCTGCATTTGATATAGCGCTTTTCATGTCTTCTAGACGTCTCAAAGCGTTTCCTAAAACATACTTTAAAGTGAATTGTCTGTATATTTGTGAGTGAAACACGGCAGTCAATTTGCGTCCCCACAAACAGTCATGGAGTGAAATGACCGATTAAAATTTTATTTTGGAGGGATTATTATTAGGTATGTGTGTGGAGAGAAGAGACTTGCCCAAGGATTCTCCCTGATCTGCCTGGATTCGAACACAGGTCTCATGCTTGAAACGCGAGTGCTGTAACCAATCAGCTACAGGCACCACAAGCGTGTGTGTGTGTGTGTGTGTGTGTGTCAGCCTGGCTCAGTATATATTTTATATATACTGGCTCCATGTGCATGTCAGCCTGGCTCAGTGTGTGAGTCAACCGGGCTCAGAGTGTGTGTTGGAGACACTGTGGCAGGCTGACACACATACCCATTGAGACAGGTTGACATACAAACACACTACCCCAAGCTGACACACACTGAGTCAACACATTTCACAGTGTATCCTGTGAGACGTCTCAAAGACATTATAAGGCATGGTGTTGAATGCAAACATTATTATTTATTTGAACAGAGGAGCCAAAAATACATTTGTTTAATGGTCAACAACTGATTTAATTAGCCAAAAAACCGCAAAGCTTCACGTTGATTCAATAAGCGGATTACACTAGGTATAGGTACATCAAATAGCGTTCCACTGGACAATATTATGTCTTACGCTCACACATGGTTTAGGGAGAGAAAGCAGGAGATCCGAGCAGCTCTGACAGACATCATGGCGGAGTCAGTCAGTCAGTCAGTCAGTCAGTCAGTCAGTCAGTCAGTCAGTCAGTCAGTCAGTCAGTCAGTCAGTCAGTCAGTCAGTCAGTCAGTCAGTCAGTCAGTCAGTCAGTCAGTCAGTCAGTCAGTCAGTCAGTCAGTCAGTCAGTCAGTCAGTCAGTCAGTCAGTCAGTCAGTCAGTCAGTCAGTCAGTCAGTCAGTCAGTCAGTCAGTCAGTCAGTCAGTCAGTCAGTCAGTCAGTCAGTCAGTCAGTCAGTCAGTCAGTCAGTCAGTCAGTCAGTCAGTCAGTCAGTCAGTCAGTCAGTCAGTCAGTCAGTCAGTCAGTCAGTCAGTCAGTCAGTCAGTCAGTCAGTCAGTCAGTCAGTCAGTCAGTCAGTCAGTCAGTCAGTCAGTCAGTCAGTCAGTCAGTCAGTCAGTCAGTCAGTCAGTCAGTCAGTCAGTCAGTCAGTCAGTCAGTCAGTCAGTCAGTCAGTCAGTCAGTCAGTCAGTCAGTCAGTCAGTCAGTCAGTCAGTCAGTCAGAACTTGGGGAGATTCCAATGGAATCTCGAACTACCTGACAGCTACAGACCATCAGCCTGAGCTCAATAATATTTCAACGATGACGTCAATCATCAGAGAGGAAGCAAACAATGACCTCAAATATATCATCTGCAATTGATAGCCAATATAATTAGGGTTAGACAGACATTATAATCAGGGTGTGCAGGACTCTGGTCACTATGATATCAAGAACATGAGAAGCTATGAATAAGGAGCAGGAGCAGTCCATTTGGCCCCTCAAGCCTGCCCCACCATTCTATAAGATTCATAGATTCATAGAATTTTACGGCACAAAAGGAGGCCATTCGGCCCATCTAGTCTGTGCCGGCTCTTTGAAAAGAGCGATTCAATCCCACTGCCCTGCCTGCTCCCCATAGCCTAATAGACCTGTTCTCCCTAAATAAAGATCTAATTCCCTTTTAAAAGTTGTTATCGAATCAGCCTCCACCACCTTTACAGGCAATGCATTCCAGATTCGAACAACTCGCTGAGTGAAAAAATTTCTCCTCAGCTACCCTCTACTTCGCCTTGAAACTATTTTAAATCTGTGACCACGAGTCACAGATTCACTCACGAGTGGAAATAGTTTTTCTCTATTTGCCCTGTCGAAACCCCTCATGATCTTATAAACCTCTATTAGGTCTCCCCTCAATCTTCTCTGCTCCAGTGAGAATAACCCTAGCCTATCTAGCCTCTCCTCATAGCTGAAGTCCCTCAATCCTGGCACCATCCTAGTAAATCTTCGTTGTACCCTTTCCAATGCCTTCACATCCTTTCTGTAGTGTGGTGACCAGAATTGAACACAGTATTCCAGCTGAGGCCTCACCAAAGTCTTATAGAGGTTAGTCAGCACTTCCTGACTTTTGTACTCTATACCCCTATTTATAAAGCCTAGTATCCCATATGCCTTCTTAACAGCCTTGTCTACCTGTCCTGCCACCTTCAACGAGTCACTAACACAAATCCCCAGGTCTCTCTGTTCCTTCACACCATTTAAAATTGTACTATCTAGCCTATATTGCCTCCCTTCATTTCTTCTCCCAAAATGCATCACCTCACACTTCTCTGCATTAAACTTCATCTGCCATGTGTCTGCCCACTTTACCAATTTGTCTATATCCTCTTGCAGATGGCTACTTACTATTAACTATTACTATTTACTATTCTCCCTAACTTAGTGTCATCTGCAAACACTGATGCCATGAAGCATCAGTGGGCTAAGCGAGCGGGTGGGCGGCCTACATATGCAGACTGAATTTAAGCCGTTTCCATTGATTGCGGAATCCCGAAGGTGCCATTTCAAGCTTTCAAGCAGTTGTTTGCGATGAACTGCGTTAAACTCTGAGTGATTCTCTCCACCTGTCATTCCAGTCCACTCTGATCAAGAAAGGCTCGTGTGTTGAGAGGAAGGAAGGCCAGTGTGAGCTGAATGGAATGAGCCTCGTGGTGAGCCAGCTGGCCCACTATAGGTTTGACTGAGATGCAGTACAGTTGGTCATTGTTTCTCTGCTTCAGGTGAAGTGGGTTTCTCATCCCCATCACTGAGAGAGGTACTGCATGATACATTCTCGGTCTTTGTCTGGCTTTTTTTCGCTTGCTGTTGCTGACCGCACTCCTTGCTTTCCTCTGGTGATAGTGGCTCGCCTTTAACGACTTTAGCTAATATCTCTACTTTTTCCTTGCTCTGATTCAATAACTGAATGCGTTCCTGGAACCCAGGTTGTCCTTCTTGTTTCTCCTCCACCATCATGTCGATGCAGTCCAGGGTCGACAGATGCAGTCCAGGGTCGACAGTGGATTTGGATTGAGAGCTATTTCATTAAGTCGTGCCAGGCAGCCAGTTAATTTTTCCACCATCTTCTGAACCGTACTCTTAATCTCATCATCTTCCTGCTTCAGCTTCTCCTTCAGCTTCTCGTCAGTCATCTTCTCACCATAGGCCTTCTCATAGCGGGCTTTCACTTCAGCATACGTCCTCTTTTCTGTATTAATGACTTGCAGAAATTGGTCTTTCTCAAGTTTATGACACCAAATGTTACATTTGCCAGGACAGGCGCAGCAGTTTCCCCACTTGTCGAAAACTCCACAGAAATATCTCCACCAGTCCGAGCATGAACAGGGATAGTGGCACGTAACCTTGCAATTTTGACAATTTGTTGCTTGTTTTCCGGTCTCACTGATAGGCGTCCTTACTGATTTTGTCACTTCAACTTCATACTCAAAGTTGATATTTTGCTCCATTTGAGCTTCATGCTTTTCAAACGCAACTTGTGTCTTCCTAATCTCCTCCAGTTTGATGAGACTGAATTTGATCTGCTCTTGTACTCCCTGCACAGTAATATCCAGTAGCTTCCGTTCCTCAATAACCTCCTTGGTTAAACGTAGACCATTTGGTATTATTGCATCCAGAGCTGCAAAGAACCTCTTCATGTTGTTTGATCCCATTTCCCAGAACATTTGGTCAAAATTTTCATCGTCACTGTCACAATCTTCAGAGAATTCTGGTTGGCCCAATATGGCTGAGTTGTGATTGATGGCCTCTAGGACTGGAGGAACCTTTCCATCCGCAAAGGTGACCATCACACAGATGTTCTTTGCAATATCTTTACCAAAAATGGACAAAATTGAATCAATTATGTATTTCTGTGTAGGAGTCAGTCGGGGCAATGAAGCTTGGACAACAAAACAGACGGCATCGATTTGATTTAAACCGTCTGTGGAAGTAAAGAATTCTCTAATCTGTTCAGTGATCTCATTGTCTCGTTCTATTCCATGTGTGTCTCCAAATCCTGGGGTGTCTACAATAATCAGAGAGTAAGGAATCCTGAATCCCTCTTGGTGGTTGAGCTGATAGACAGTGATTGAAGATGTTTGGCTTTCAGCCTGGGATCTGTTTGTCTCCTCGTGAATAAACTTATATCGGAACTTGTCCTCCCACTCCACTCCGAGGATGTAATTGACCATGGAATTGATGAGGGTGGTTTTCCCTGAGCCGGTGGCTCCAGTAACTATGATGGACTTGACTTTGTGTGTGGGGGACTTCTTTCCAAACATGTATCGTACAGGGTTTTCCTGGGTTTTAGATTGCACTGGCTCCAATGAGAGCTCGTAAATATCTGGGGGCCCTCCGGGCAGTAACTTGCTTTCTGAGAGATACCTGTCAGCACGTCGATCCATAATTTTATCTGTTGGTTTCAAGTTGATTTTTGAGCTTGTGTCAGTAACCTCTGTATCTATTCCTCGGTCTCAGTGATACACGGTTTCCCCTTCTCGATTTCTTCCTTTTTGATCTGTCAATTCAAGAGAATTGTCCACGTATCTTTCCTGGAAATGGACTATATCAGAGAAGTCAAATACACTCATTCTATTAACATCTAACACAGGCTACCAATGCTGTCTCTACTCTGTGTCCACACTCACACGTCTGGGTTAGAGACTCAGTAAAGCTCTCTCTATACTCTCAGGTCAGGGTTATGAACACAGTAAAGCTCCCTCTACACTGTGCGCCCACACTCTGACATCAGGTTTAAAGACACAGCAAACCTCCCTCTACACTGTGTGTTCTCATGCCCAGACCAGGTTTAGAGACACAATAAAGCTTTCCGTACACAACCATCCATACTCACAGGTCAGGGTTAGAGACACAGTAAAGGTCCCTCTACACCGTGCGTCCATACTCCAAGCTCAGATTTTGAGAAACAGTAACGCTACCTGTACACTTGGAGAGGAAGCTTTGCTATGTCTCTAAGTGGAGTCCACCCACACTCGCAGTTCAGGGTGAGAGACACAGTAAAGCTCCCTCCACACTCCCAGTAACACAGCCACAGAAAAGCAGTGGAGATGCATTTCTCCCTATGTTATCTGAGCACAAACCTACCCGATGCTGTAGCTTTGGGTGCAGCCGAACGAATAGCCCTGAGGAACAAATGGTATTTATATGCGTTTCCTGTTATGGGAAATGGTTGATTTCACTTTGAGTCGCTCTGCCAAAGTGAAACTCACTGTGTGACGTGTAAGATTTATTGTGTTGAAGATATTGCTCACTCAGTGTTGTTTAAGTGCAGATCTTTATATAGCGAGGAGCATGTTCAGAAACACAGTGTTGCCAATCTGCCTCTATCGTCTTTTTCTTCTTCCCTTGTTGGAGGATATTCAGCGTCAGCGTGAGCCATTACGCCCCGAAGCTCTGGAACTCCCTTCCTCACTCCCTTCACCTCGTCCTCTTCTCTTCACAGTTTCAGGTCTCAGCTGAAGAGACCTGACTTTGGTCACCTTTCTCCCCCTGCCAGTGGCTCGGGCCTGTGATCTGTTATTGTGAAGCATTCCGAGACGCCGTCTGGCATGGAGGGCGCGATATAAATCAAAGTTGTTGCTGTTACATAACTTTGGGCAAGTTTCCTTCCTCCACACACACACAACACTATCTAATGCAAGGATTATTATTATTATTATCATTGTATGCTTGAGGATAAAGATCGGACCTCTGTGTTGCTTTGAGTAAAGAGTTAGCTCGTCACTTCCCTGGCCCTGTCCACCTTTTGATCGTTTGAGAACATTACAATCAGGTGTCCAGTCTGCAGTCAGCATTACCTCGGGTGGCCACCTCATCATAATAATAATAATAATCCTTGCATTAGATACAGCGTCTGTTAGGTGATGGGGAGAGAGCTGGGCAGTGGGATTGAATTGCTCTTTTCAAAGAGCCGGCACAGACTAGATGGGGCGAATGGCCTCCTTTTATGCCGTAAGATTCTATGATTCTCGCAACCTGGATTTATATATCACCAGTCGGTATCTCAGAGAGCTTCACAATAATGGATCCCGGGCCCGAGCCAGGGGGATGGGGGCAAAGCTGCTCACACACACACACACACACACAACACACACATACAGACCCACAGACACCTGATAATTATCCCTCCAAAAAATACCCAACTTTGTGCCCTATAATTCTATAGTTTTTTTAAAAAGCCTGAGATCCAGGCAGATCCAGGGCGAAACCTTGGGCGAGTTTCCTTACTCCACACATAGACACACGCACACACACGCGCGCACACACACGCACACACACACACACGCCTGATAATAATCCCTCCAAAAAAGACACAATAATATATTAGTCATTTTCAACCCACGACTGTGTGTGTGTGTGTGTGGGGGGGGGACGGGGGGGGGACGCTGCTGTGCGCAATTGGCTGCCGCGTTTCGCCCACAAACATACAGTCACTTCACTTTACAGTATATTCTGTGAAGCGCTTTGGGACGTCGATAAGACGTGAAAAGCCGCAATATCAAATGCAAGGATTATTATTAACGTGGAGCTTAGACAGTGGGCGGGTCCCTCTGTCTATCTCCTGTCAATCACTGGTTACCACGGAGACAATGGGGGGGGGGGTGCCTCTGTTCTGTCAATCACTGGCTACCAGGGAGACAGTGGGCGTTTCCTTCTCTCCCTCTCCTATCAATCACTGGTTGCCAGGGAGACAGTGGGCGTTTCCATCTCTCCCTCTCCTATCAATCACTGGCTACCAGGGAGACAGTGGGCGTTTCCTTCTCTCCCTCTCCTATCAATCACTGGTTGCCAGGGAGACAGTGGGCGTGTCTTTCTCTCTCTCTCGCCTATCAATCACTGGTTGCCAGGGAGACAGTGGGCGTGTCTTTCTCTCCCTCTCTCTCTCTCTCTCTCGCCTATCAATCACTGGTTGCCAGAGACTGGGCGAGTCCTCCTCTCTCTCCTGTCATTCACTGGTTCCCAGGGAGACGCGTCTTCGGGTAGACGTGCTGACGTCACGGGAGGTGGCGAGCGTCCGTAAGCGGGTCGGCGTGGTGACGTTGCAGGTGGGAGTGGGTGGCGGCGTGACAGGGTCGGCAGCGGGGGCGGGGAAAATCTCCCAGCCGACTGGCGGATCCGATTGGTCTAAAGAACCGCCAATCAATCAATCGATGGATCCCACCCACTTTCTCAACCAATCAATCCATCTGAGCAGGAGGAGGGAGGAGCGTAAGTGACGGTTGGTGGATGAGGGTGAGCGGCGCGCGCTGTGGTGTGTTTGTTTGTGTTATGAGTGGACGATATCAATGGCGGTGAGTTGCTTCTCATGAAACCCGCCGTGAGCTTGGAGACGGACGTGTTAATGCTCTCTCTCTCTCTCTGTACAAACACAGCCAATTCACTTGACAGTATATTTCCTGGGAAGCGCTTTGGGACGTCCACAAGATGTGAAAGCCGCCAAATCCAATGCAAGGAGAGGGAGAGGGAGGGGGAGGGGGAGGGCGGCGGGGAGGGCAGAGAGGCTGAGAGCCCGGCCCCCGATGGTGGGGGGGTTAGGGGGGGGGACGCGGAGCTGCTGAGCGGAGGGGACGGGCAGGGCTGGTAGGGAGACGGTGGGTCAGAGAGATGAGGCGGGGGTGGGGGGGTGGGGGGGGGGGCAGGGCCGTGAATGGCCTTGAAGGTGAGGAGGGAGGCGGGGGGAAGAGCCGGCGGAGTGGGGGGGTTGGGGGGGAGCAGGAGAATTGACCGTATATATATATATATCTGTGGGCGAAACCCGGCAGCCAGATTGCGCACAGCAGCGTCTTCCCCCCCCCCCCCCCCCACCCCCACACACACAAACAGTCAAGGAAGTGGGGACCAGGGGAGACGGGTGGTGGGGGGGGGTGGGTGGGGGGGGAGATAAGGGGATAAGTTGGAAGTGGCCCGGACCTCTCTGAATCTCCGAGAGAGCCTCTGCCTGCGCTGGCTGGGTGAAGTCACTCAGAGAGTAGGTCACCGTGGCTATTGTTTACACCGGTAGGCCAGTCATAAGAACATAAGAATTAGGAGCAGGAGTAGGCCATTCAGCCCCTCGAGCCTGCCCCGCCATTCAATAAGATCATGGCTGATCTATTCTAGCTCCACCTACCCGCCTTATCCCCATATCCCTTAATCCCTTGATCCACAAGAAATCCATCAATCTCAGTCTTGAATATGTTGAAGGACTGAGCATCTACAGCCCTTTGAGGTAGAGAATTCCAGAAATTTACTAGCCTCTTGAGTGAAGAATTTTTTCTCAACTCAGTGCGAAAGGGCTGACCCCTAATCTTCAGACTTATAGTTATGGGTTTCTCCAACCTGGGGAAACAGTCTCCCACTGTTTTCTCTTTCTTGCCCTTTAATAATCATATAGGCTTCTATAAGATCACATCTAATTCTTCTATATTCTATAGAATATAGGCCTAGATTGCTCAACCTATCCTGATAACTCATCCCCCTCATCCCAGGTACCAACCTACGTTATACCCCTTCCAAGGCAAGCACATCGTTTTGTAAATAAGGAGAGACCAAAACTGCACACAGTATGCTAGGTGTGGTCTCACCAGGGCCCTATACAGCTGCAGCAAGAACTTACCTCCTCTTATAACCCTTTTGTAATGAACGCCAACAAACCGTTCGCCTTCCTAACTGTTAGCTGTACCTACAAACTAACTTTTTGTGACTGGTGTACAAGGACACCATAGTCCTTCTGAATGCTAACACTATTTAGTCTCTCCCCTTCTAAAGAATAATCTGCTCTACTGTTTTTACCCCCCAGGTGGATGACTTCACAAGCTCGTCACGAGCCAGTGCTTACCCTACAAGATCAATTTTGAAGTGCTTTACCTTCAACGACACCAAAATATATTTTTTTAAAAATGGAGATTGAAAGTTTAAGGAACTATGCGAAAATGTCTTTTCAAGAAAAATCGGATATCATTCAGAAAGGAAGGCCCAAACCTGACTTAAATAACATGCATCAACGGAAGGGACAGAAAATTACGCGGTCCTTTCAGCCAGACTGGTACGTAAGAAAAGAGTGGCTTTGCGGCTGTGCTGTGAGTAGCAGACTCTTTTGCTTCCCGTGCTTATTATTTTCCACGATTGACAGTGTGTGGGTGAGAAACGGCTACAGTGACCTTAACAACCTGCCAACTGCTCTCAGCAAACATGAGAAATCTGTCCCTCACATCCAAAGCCAGATAGCGCTGAAGACCTTTGGAAACAAGCGAATAGATTTGACTCCAAATGAACAGCAAAAGATCCATACTGAACAGCACAATAAAAAAGTCAAAGAAAACCGCGACACTTTGAAAAGGCTGATAGATGTCACTTGCTATCTAATCAGACAGGAGCTTGCCTTTCGCTGTAATGATGAGTGTGCTACACAGAGTAGCTGTTCTGTTAATCGTGGCAATTATGTAGAGCTAATACACCTCATCGCTCGCTACGACGAGAAGTTGGCCACGCATTTGCAGTCGTCCTCGGTATTTTCTGGTCTGTCTCACAGAATGCAAAACGATTTGATTGAAGCGATCGGGGACGTTATGCGAGACAACATCAAAGAAGAGATTGCTCAAGCACCGTTTATTGCCGTTGAAGTGGACGAGTCGACCGACATTACCAACAAGGCTCAGGCCTCTCTGGTTTTGCGGTACGTGCTGAACAGTGAAGTGAAGGAAGCATTTCTGGGATTTGATGACGTGAGCGGCGACAGAACAGCAGCGGCTTTGCCAGAGTACGTTTTGGGGGCCCTGGAAAAATACAACTGCGTTCAAAAGCTGGTAGCTCAGACCTACGATGGAGCCTCTGTAAAGGCATCGGAACTCAACGGAGTTCAGGCCAAAATAAAATTACAGGCCCCGGCGGCGACACTGACACACTGTTACGCTCATAAGTTGAATCTGGTGCTTTCTCAGTCCGCAAAACTCATCCCCGAATGTAAAGTATTTTTTAAAACAGTAGAGGGGCTTGCTTCATTTTTCAACAAGTCTACCAAACGCAAGAGGCTTCTCGATGAAGTAGTGAAGCGTCTCGTGCCTACGGCCGCACCGACGAGGTGGAACTCACACTCAAGGCTTGTACAGACGATAAGCCATTATCATTCTGATTTACGCGCGGTATTCCAAATAATGAAGGACAATCCGGATGACTGGGATTGCAACACTCTACTAATGGCTGCTGGGTTTGACAGCTGGCTGGCCAAACCATCCACGCACTTCCTGTTAATGACTTACGAAGAGATTTTCAATCAAACAGATGCACTCTTCAGTGTTCTGCAGAGCCAAATAATGGACGTTGGGTACTGCTTGGAAAGAATCGAAGACACGATTAACGCGTTAGAAAGCAAACGCAAGGAATTTGATGATTTCTACGGGAGATTTGGAAATAAATGCGCAGAAATGGGCTTGACAAATAACCAGTCGACATCCGAGAGCAAGCTTCTGATCAAAGTGGAGCGGAGGCGAATTTTCTTCCAAATTATAGACAATATCGACGAACAAATGAAAGCCAGGTATAGTGATTTGGGAAATTTGCGCTTCATTGGCCTAGTCGACAGCAAGATTTTCAACGAAATGGAAAAACAGTTCGATGATCAGAAGCTGGAAAGCCTGTGGAAATACGCCAAGTTCTTTGACGTTGTGAGACTCAAGGCTGACCTGGTTGGCGTGTACAGCGCCCACGTGCTGCGAGACAAATCACCCAGGGAGTTACTCAGCTTTATATTTCAACACGATTTGGTGCAGACGTTACCCGAGGCCACAAAATTACTGCAGCTGGTCCTTACCATACCGGCCACGATGGCATCCGTTGAACGGACGTTTTCTGCGCTGAAGCGAATTAAGACTTTCAATCGAAACCGCACCGGTCAAGCTCGATTCTCCTCGCTGGCGCAAATCCTAATCGAAAAGGAACGGCTTTTGAAACTCCAGGGCAGCGAGGCCCAGGATTTTTACAGCTCGGTGACGGAAATCTTTGCTCAGAAGGAAAGGCGGATGGACTTCACCTTCAGATAATTCCGTAAGTGGATCTCAACGTGTGTTTTGTGGGGCCTGTGACCACACGGGGCCCAGTTACTGCCATTTCCCCCTTTTCCCCCTCTCCCTCCCTCTCCCTCATTACCCCCCTTTATCCCCCACTTTTGCCCCCTGACTTTACCCCACCCCACCTTTCCCTCCCTCTCCCCCCCCTTACCCTCTTTTCTCCCTGTTAGATTCAGAAGAAATGGGAGTTTTCTCAAAGAAACAATCTTCAGTCATCACAGAGTTTTATGATCCTTTTATTCAGTACCACATCCTAGTTACAGTACAGGCACTCCTCTTGTGATTGGAATAGTTACTTGTTAGTTCGAACAGTTGAATTTTGGAGGATTCAACACATATATACTCAGTTCGCTTTCTTTGTCCTACAGGACCCAATCAGTTAAGACAGTATTGCCCAACCAACATGCCCATATTTGGAGCGTTATACAATGGTCACACACACTGGTTATCTTTCTACACTACAAAGTTATCTGATCCAATGGTCACACACACTTGTTATATTTCTACAATACATAGTTATCTGATCTAAATCAGTCTAAACTGCCAGATAAACACAAACGTGTTGTTACAGAGTCACACACAAAACTGCTACATTCCAACAATCCCCCCTTTTGTGACTCTGTCACAACAATCTAAACATAATACTGTTGATGTTGCTTATGTAAAAGCGACAACGAAACACCTGGTGCAACAGAAGCCCAAACGATTAAGGCAAACTTTTATACATTGTATTATTACACAAAAGATTAATAACAATGCTATCACAATAACTAGCACGTGCATGAACCAGGCTCCCCATCCCTCCAACCAGGCTTTCCACCAGGCCAGAAGGGGATCGCCGTATCTAAGCCTATTTACTTCTCTATGCATGTGAGATACTAGATTGGTAATATTTTCAGACTCATCAGGGATATAGGTCGTTACAGAGTCACACCCAAAACTGCTACATTCCCACAATCCCCCCTTTTGTGACTCGTCACAACAATCCAAACATAATACTGTTAAGATAAAGGGGGAAGGGCTTGGTGAAGTATCCTTATAGTCGGGGTGATACCATCCCGAAAACTGAGTCGAGGAATAACCAGCTGATTCCAGCTGTTTGGGCAAAACTGGCCCATTCGTGTCCATTTCCAATTCAGTAACATTACCAATATTGTTTTGAGACAATAACCACTGTAACATCATTGTGACATTAAAAGGAACAACCCTTATTGAAAAACCTTCCTTTCTACTATGGGCAATCTTACAAACCCAACATTTTGTACGATTTGTGGCAATGGAGGTTTTAAGTGTCATTAACAAATAGGTATTAACTGCCACATTGTGCTTATCGATAGCGTGGGCTTCTCCCTGTTGGGACGTAGTTACCGTTACCATCCCTATGCATATTGACAGAAATGAAAGTATTCTAAATTTTTTTAAAAAAAATTATAAACACACAGTGCTTAAACAATACAAGTTCTTAAACAGTGGAGCGTTTCACATGTGACGCGTGAATCCAAGCCTTCCTTCCTTCCACTTTTACTGCAGCAGGAGTTGTCAGCAACAGCATGTAGGGACCTTCCCACTTAGCACCTAACGGATTTTTATGTATCTTCTTGATATACACTCGTTCTCCCGGGACCAAATCGTGTCCTCCCTTTGGTGAATCTCCCCAAGCCGTCGACACCTGTCGAGAAGCAGGACCTACAGCATTTGTTAATTTCTTCAGCGGCATTCAACAGGGCTCGCTGCATTCGAGAGGAAAGACTTTCAAAACGCTCCCGATTTGATCGAGGTTTATGTATCTCATCACAGTCATCATCCTGATTTTGCTTATTTGAAAACGCTTTAAAGTTGCCGCCACTCCCATTCATTCGAACACGGCACGTTTTAGCCCAGTGACCTTCTTTACCACATCTGCGGCATTTGCCAGGTTTATGTCCAAAGGATGACTGTCCCGCTGAAGTTCTCTCTCCTCGTTGAAATGCTCGTAGTTGTACCTCTTGGTCCCTATCGACGTGGATACAGCGTGCAACCAACTGACCGAACGTTACTCCTTGTTCTTCCCACAGGGGCAACGTTAATTTTACCAATTTTGATATTTCCCCTTTGAGTCCGGCCATGAAACATGGTTTCAAAGGACCCTCCTCGTTAGCATCTAAGTCTGCATTTTGCATGTCGTTAGCCAGTCCCGAATGTTCAATCCACACAGCCCTGAAGCGCTCATCAAACTGAGCAACCGTTTCGGTCGGTTCTCGGGTACAGCCTGATATTTTCTTCCAGTCCACCCGGGCCGGACCTTGATTTCTCAGCCATTGTCTGATCGCTCCCCATCCAGCGTTCAAATTATTTCCATTTTCGCCCAACGCGGTATAAACTTGTTGTTGCAATTCTTGGGCGTTTCGACCGGTTGCCATTACTGACAAAACTTGCACACCATCTTGAGGATGCAGCCGATAGATGGTGCGTATTCGGTTAAGCTCTTCCCATGTTTTCAATGACCCTTTCTTTGGGTCTGGCAATGCTTTTGACCATTTGTCCATTCTGTCCGGATCGGCGGGTTGGTGTTCATGAAAAGGTACCCAAACAGCTCCGAATGCCTGAGCCCCGCCCACCGGACCTAGGTTCTCCCCTTCTTCGGGTCGTGCTGCCGGCAGACCTGCTGGTCCCTGTCCGCGCCGGGCACGATATCGGGTGACCATAGGTCTCAATTGCGGTGGACGGTTATCATCCCCCCAAGGGTCCGGTAGACAAGTCAACGGGTCCCAAGGATCACACTCATAATCACTGGCATACTCAGGAGGTAAAGATGGAACAGATGCATGCAACACATTTAAAGATGGATATACTGATTGATACGGTACCGATGGAGCGCTCGATGTTTTTACGCCCTTCTCCTTTTGCTTAAACAGTTCAGTTTTAAGCTTTTCAATTTCAGCTTGCTTTTTACTCAATTGTTCTGCCATTGCATTTAATTGTTCCTTTGCTTTCTTCATATCTGTATCGTACTGGGTATTACGCATAATTTCACTCCGTTGTCGTAGCTGGCTCATGACAATCATCGCCAACCTTGTCTGGTCGTTCCCCTTTGAGCGGGTAGTTTTTCCCCATAATTTTTGTATGTTGGGTAAAGACCACTGTCCTGTTCCCATGTTATATTTATTTTCCAAAGTCTGCTGGAGGTTAAGTAAGTTCATATTTTTCTGGAAGATTTGTGTTAGTTCGCTCAACATTTCGGTTTCAGACACGTCCGGGGGTGCCTGCCCTCCTTTGTGTAAAGTGTTTTTTTCACTTTTTTTTTCTACCATTTTTACCAATTTTTCTTGAGGCCATAGGCAATTTCAACGCCGATAGAGGATTACACCCCGAGGATCTGAATGGGCTTCTCAAACTTGGTAATTTTCTAAAACCTAAAACCCGCTTGTATAACGTCTCCTAAGGATCCAAACTCAAACAAAAGAGATATTTCTTACGTCGAGATTACGTCTGACCGCACTTTGTTTTCTTGTCTTCTGCAAATCCGGTTCTTTCTTTAAGAATCACGAGAAGGTTCAAACAGCTCCACACCTGCCGAGGAATTTTAACAAAGATTCCGTAACTTTATCTGGGGTAGCCCGTGTTCCGCCCTTGTTAACCAAGTCGTACACCTTTACCGATTCAACTGAGGTAGACCGTGTTCCGCCCTTATCAATCAAGTCGTACACCTTTACCGTTTCTGGGGTAGACCGTGTTCCGCCCTTATCAATCGAGCCGTACACCTTTACCGATTCACCTTAGGCAATCCGTGTTCAATGTCTGTCCTTGTTACCTTCTGTGATCCTGCCGACTACGCCAAATTGTTGGATTCGGAAGAAATGGGAGTTTTCTCAAAGAAACGATCTTCAGTCATCACAGAGTTTTATGATCCTTTTATTCAGTACCACATCCTAGTTACAGTATAGGCACTCCTCTTGTGATTGGAATAGTTACTTGTTAGTTCGAACAGTTGAATCTTGGAGGATTCAACACATATATACTCAGTTCGCTTTCTTTGTCCTACAGGACCCAATCAGTTAAGACAGTATTGCCCAACCAATATGCCCATATTAGGAGCGTTATACAATGGTCACACACACTGGTTATCTTTCTGCACTAGAAAGTTATCTGATCCAATGGTCACACACACTTGTTATATTTCTACAATACATAGTTATCTGGTCTAAATCAGTCTAAACTGCCAAATAAACACAAACGTGTTGTTACAGAGTCACACACAAAACTGCTACATTCCAACACTCCCTTTCTCCCCTTTTTCCACGACTGTTTGTGGGACACTGCTGTCCGCACTTTGGCTGCCGCGTTTCGCCCACAAATCTACAGTCAGCTTTGCTGCTCTCCTCCCTACCCCGACCCCTCCGCCCTGCTCTGGTCCCTACCTGACTGTTCAGCGCTTTGGGACGTGACAGGCGCTATATAAATATAATCTTGATTGATTGATAAATATAATATAATAATTTTTTGGAGGGATTATTATTAGGCGTGTGGAGTAAGGAAACTTGCCCAAGGTTTCGCCCTGACCTCCCTGGATTCGAACACAGGTCTCCCCAGGCTGCAAGACGGTCTCTTCCCTCCACCACAATCCATAAAATCCAACTCATTCAAAACTCTGCCGTCCACGCCAAATGTCACTCCCCCATTACCCCAGTCCTTGCCAGACTTCACTGGCTCCCCGTCCCCGAGAGGATCGATTTCAAGATCCTCACTCTTGTTTTCAAATCCCTCCACTCCTCTGCAACCCCCCTACCTCTCCGACCTCGTCTCTCCTCAAACCAGCTCCCATTGCCTTCGCTCCACCGGGTCTGGCCTCCTCCTCGTCCCCCCAAATCCTCCGCTCCACCATTGACGGCCGTGCCTTCAGCCACTACGCCCCGAGGCTCTGGAACTCCCTCCCTCACTCCCTTCGTACCCCCCTCTCCTCCCAGTCAGGACCGAGCCAGTGGGGGAGGGAGGTGACCAAAGGCGCGGTCGAAGAGAAAGGTCGAAGAGAAAGGTCTTTAACTGTGACCTGAAACTGGGAAGAGAGGGGGGCGAGGGGAAGGGAGGGAGTGGGAGAGGGATGCTGACGTCAACTGTGGGGGGGGGGGGTGAGGGAATGAGAGACGTGCTGACGTCACCAAATCAAGGAGCGAGCGAGCAGTGAGAGAGTTCACGCACAGCTCCCGCTCTAGCGGAAAGTTTTGCCATAGAATATTGCGCCCCCCCCACTTCTCTCTCCCCCGCTCCTCTCTCCCCTCCCCTCCCCCCTCTCCTCTCCCCCCTCTCCCCTCCCCCCCCTCCAATTGTGCACAGCAGCGTCCCCCACAAACAGTTGTGGATTGAAACGACCAATTTTATTATTGAGGTATTTTTTGGACGGATTATTTTTACATAGAGAGAGAGAGACACGCTGACATCCTCTATAGACTTGAGATGCACTCACACAGAGACACTCACACAGGCTTCTGTGTCTGACTTTGTGTCTCCTGGATTCACATATAAAGAGAGAGAGAGGGAGAGAGAGACACACACACACACACACAGGTGTCTGTGTCAGCTCCTGTAATTCAGTGGGTAGAGCATTCGCCTTACAAACGTGAGACCTGTGTTCGAATCCAGGCAGGTCAGGGTGGAACCTTGGCCAAGTTTCCTTACTCCACACACACACACACACACCTAATAATAATCTGTCCAAAAAAAAGCACATTAATAAAATTGGTCGTTTCAATCCACGACTGCTGTGCGCAAAATGGCTGCCGCATTTCGCCCACAAATATACGGTTAATTCACTTTACAGTATATTCTGTGAAGCGCTTTGAGATGTCGATAAGATGTGAAAAGCGCCGTATCAACTGGAAGTATTATTATGCAAGGGACATGCAGAGAAAGAAAGAGAGAGACACCCACACATGTACACTTACAGAACTCTCTTAGTCTCTCACACATACAGTCCTCTCACATATACACACCCTCTCACACACACACACAGAATAATAATAATAATAATCCTTACATTTGATATAGCGCTTTCCACATTTTATCAACGTCCCAAAGCGCTTCACAGAATATACTGTAAAGTGAATTGACTGTATATATATGTGGGCGAATCGCGGCAGCCAATTGCGCACAGCAGTGCCCCACACACAGCCGTGGATTGAAATGACCAATTTTATTATTGTGTTTTTTTTGGAGGGATTATTATTAGGCATGTGGAGTAAGGAAACTTGCCCAAGGTTTCGCCCTGACCTGCCTGGGTTCGAACACAGGTCTCCCCAGCTTGGTCTCCCCAGCTTTCAAGACAAGTGCTCTAACCACTGAGCCACGGGAGCTCCAGAAACACTAGTCTCCTCACCCTCCCGGCCACACACACCCTATTCCCTACAAACACTCTCCCCCCGCCCCCCATACACACACACACACACACACACATATGCACACAAGCCCACTGAACTCCCACCCCACATATGACATTCCACCAACCACTCCTCCCCACACACACAGCTCCCTGTCACACACCAAGCTACCACACATACACACGTCACCCCCACCGACACACACACAACCATATACTCCTCTCTCCCCTCCACCCCACACACATAGTCTCTGTCTGTCTCTCATACACAGTGAGAGAAACAGAGACAGAGACTGAGACAGAATGAGAGAAACGGAGAGAGAGAAACATACTGAGATACGCACAGTCTGTCGAATATACTGTAAAATGAATTGGCTGTATATTTGTGTAACCAATTGCACACAGCAGCGTCCCCACAAACTGTCGTGGATTGAAATGACCAATTATGTATTTATTTTTGATAGGGATTTATATTAGGCGGTGTGTGTGGAGTCAGGAAACTTGCCCAAGGTTTCGCCCTGATCTGCCTGGATTCGAACGCGAGTCTCACTCTTGTAAGGCGGGTGCTTTAATCATTCCAGGAGCCACCATATTCTGTGAAGTGCTTTGAGACACAGTCTAGAAGACGTGAAATGCGTTATATCAAATCAAGGATTAATATGTTATATTATTACATACATTTAATCGATTATGCGAACGCCCAGCTGGTCGGCCTTTCCAATTCCTCCCTCCACAGGCTGCAGATAATCTAGAACTCTGTGGCCTGTGTCCTCTACCGTTCCCAACTCCAAGACCCTCATCTCGCCCCATCCTCGCCCGACTCATTGGCTCCCCATCATCCAGAGGATCCAATTCAAAATCCTGGTCCTCACATTTAAAGCCCTCCATAACCTCGCCCCCCCCCACCCTATCCTATCTCCTATCCCCTTACCAACCTATCCCCTTACCAACCTGACCACCCCCTCCCTCCGCTCAGTAGGCTCTGGCCTGCTCCACGTCCTCCCGACCCACTCGCCCAACCATTGGCAAAAGGGCGAGCCTTCATCCAATCTGCTCCCAACCTCTGCTCCCAACCTCTATCCCCAGTCCCTCCGCCTTGTCCCCCTCCCTGGCCTCCTTCAAGTCTCGCCTCAAGACTCTCCTCTTCGATGGACCCATCAGCATCTTCTTATACCCCCCCCCTCCACCGCCTGTCCTTAGCTCGGGTCTTAAGCAGTAACTGTACAGCGCCTTGGGACGTCCTCCCGACATGAAAGGCGCGATACAAGTGTCATTTTATTGTTGTTGTTACTGTACGGGTACATTATTATCGCTGTAATTATTAATACAGTTGTTCAGATATTGTGATGTTGTCATTATTATACAGGGACACAGCCTGTCCCACAAGTCTGCGGGCGGAACGGAAGCCAGCTGATCAAACCCAAAGCCTCCGGTCCGTGTAAACTCTCTGCAGTCGTTGCCTGAAGGTCTACTTTAATATCCGCTGAAATCAGTGCGAGTCCTGGGCAGTTCAGCATCTCAACTTGTGGAGAGACACGCAAAGCGTAATAATAATAATAAGAAGAAGAAGAATCCTCGCATTCGATGTAGCGGCTTTTCACATCTTATCGACGTCTCATAGCGCCTCAGAGAATACACTGCAAAGTGAAGTGACTATATTTGTGGGCGAGCGCAGTGGGCTGCCGCGTTTCACTCTCCCACAAACATACATTCAATTCACTCCACCGTCCATTCTGCGTATGATCTATTTTTGCTGGGAGTTGTGTGTGTGTGTGTGTGTGTATATGGGTGTGTGTGTGTGTGTATATGTGTGTGTGTATATGGGTGTGGGTGTGTGTGTGTATATGGGTGTGTGTGTGTATATGGGTGTGTGTGTGTGTGTATATGGGTGTGTGTATATGGGTGTGTATATGGGTGTGTGTGTGTGTGTATATGTATATGGGTGTGTGTGTGTATATGTATATGGGTGTGTGTGGGTGTGTGTGTGAGGGGGGTGCGGTTTATGCTTCTGAGCTGACACCAAAACTGTGATTCAGCTGCTCATCTTTGTATCTGAATTCCTGTAAACTCTCACCATTTGCTGCAGCTTGAGTTTGTTGCCTTCGCTCCCCAATTATCCCGGTCCTTGTCTGTCCTTGTCACTGGCTCCCTGTCTCCACTCCTCTGCATCCCCCCGACCTCTCTGACCTCCTCTCTCCCCAAACCAGCTCCCGTTGCCTTCGCTCCTTCAGTTCTGGCCTCCTCCTTGTCCCCCCCACAAATCCTCTGCTCCACCATCGGCGGCCGTGCCTTCAGTCACTACACCCCGAGGCTCTGCAACTCCCTTCCTCACTCCCTTTGCCTCGCCCCCCCCCCCCCCCCCCCCCTTTGTCTTTCCTCAAAACACTCGACCACGGGAACTCTCCCCTCGTCGGCCTCCTCAGCTCCTCCCTTCACAAGCTGCAGATCATTCATAACTCTGCAGCTCGTGTTCTCTCTCTCCCGCACTAGGCTCCGCGACCACATCACTTCCCCCCCTCGCCCGTCTCCACTGGCTCCCCATCCCCCAGAGGATCCAATTTGAGATCCTCGTCCTCGCTTTCAAGGCCATTCACAGCCCATCTCTCCGACCTGCTGACCCCCTATCAGCCGCCCGTTCCCTCCGCTCAGCAGGCTCTGGCCTGGTCCATGTTCCCCGGCTAAACAGCCCCACCATCGGTGGCCGGGCTTTCAGCCTCTTCTGCTCCCACACTCTGGAACTCCATCCCACAATCCCTTCACCTGGCCTCCTCCCTTTGCTCCTTCAAGGCCGGGCTCAAGACCTTCCTCTTCGATAGAGAGAGACAGAGAATGAGAGTGTGAGAGACACAGTTTGTGACAGATAGAGAAAGAGAGAGAGAGAGAGAGACAGAGTGTCAGAGTGACAGTGCAAGAGAGAGAGAGAGAGAGACTGATCGTTTGAGATAAGCAGTGAATGAGACGACTGAGAGGCGAGCGTACGCGTGTGTGAGAGAGATACTGAGAATGGTAAGAGACGGCAACTTACAGACAGAATGACAACAGCAACAAAATTACGTTTACAGAGCACCTTTCACATCGGGAGGACGTCCCAAGGCGCTGAACAGCAAGGCTGGGACCAGAGCGGGGCCGCGGGGGTGGGGTGGGAAGGAGAGTGGGAACATTACAGCTGAGGAGGCCGTTCGGCCCGCCACACTTGGGGTATTTCATCCACAAAATACAGTCAATTCAACAACAACAACAACTGGGATATATATATAGCTCCCTCCACGCGTCTCAGAGCGCTTCACGATAACGGATCTCGGGGCCGAGACGGGAGGCAGGGGGAAAAGGCGCCCGAAAGCGCGGTCAAAAAGGAAGGTTTTTAACCGAGACCCGAAAATAGGGAGGGAGGGAGAGCGCCTCCCGATGGTGGAACGGAAGAATTCAGGGGACGAGGAGAAGGCCAGACCCGGTTCACTTTACAGTATATTCTGTGCAACGTCTAGAAGACATGAAAAGCGCTATATTAAATGCAAGGATGATTATTATTATCATTGTCATGTGGAGTCCTGCAGCTCTGTGGTGAGAGCCACTCGTCTTCCAAGCGTGAGCCCTGTGTTCGAATCCGTCCAAAAAAAAAACACAATAATAAAAATTGCTCATTTTCAATCCAGTTCTGTTTGTGGGGGACGCTGCTGTGCACAATCGGCTGCCGTGTTTCGCCCACAAATATACAGTCACTTCACTTTACAGTATATTCTGTGAAGCGCTTTGAGACGTCGATAATATGTGAAAACCGCTATTATCAAATCCGAGGATTATTATAATTATTTTATTAGTCTTTCCCTGGAATAAATGAGCCCTATTGACTTTGTGTGCAAACTTTGGCTGCCATGTTTCACCCACAAATATACAGTCAATTCACTGTATATTTTTCGTGGATCCTGACTGCTGTTTTTATCTTCCCTGCCCCGCCACCAACGTTCACCTCATTTATTTAAACTTCGCAGACTCCACGAGAAGTTGTGAAAACACAGCTCTGGTCATACAGTCGAATAAACACACCAACAACAACAGCGCCTTTTTATGTCGGCAGGACGTCCCAAGGCTGAACAGTCAGGACGGGACCTGAGCAAGGGAGAGGGGCAGGATAAGGGGGAGTGGTGGGAGAGAGTTAGAAGGGGACGGGGAGAATTGGGAGGGCAGCAAAAAGCAGGGTCGTAGAGGAGAGTCTTGATACTGGCCTTGAAGGACGAAAAGTCACTGGAATGTGAATTAACTGTGTGGGCGAAACGCGGCAGCCGATTGCGCACAGCAGTGTCCCCGCAAACAGCCATAGATTGAACTGACCAATTTAGTTTATTGTGGTTTTTTTTGGAGGGTTTATTATTAGGCGTGTGTGTGTGGAGTAAGGAAACTTGACTAAGGTTTCGTCCTGACCTGCCTGGATTCGAACACGGGTCTCACGCTTGCAAGGCGAGCGCTCTAACCACTGAGCTACTGAAAGCAACTTGTGCTCGCTCGTCCATTTGCTCTGCATTTCACTGTCATTCGATATGTAATCCACTATATAAAATGTCTATGTCTTCTGCCACACAACGCTGTTGAATATTGCTATTAAATGTACTCACTGAACTCAAACTGAGCTTCTAGCCAGCATGAGCCCATATCTGGCATTACAAATACAATTATTCACAGTCTTGTGAACAAACAAGAGAAAGTATTCTCTTGAGAATTGTACAAATTGGATCAATTTGGTTATTGTGAATTGAACTATAATTTTTTTAAAAGTAAAAACATAGAATGAAATACTAAATTTTTAGAGAAAGAGAGGGACTGTACTATTGAAGCAATTTTCGCTGAAACAACAAGAGCAGCAACAACGACAAAATGACGCTTGTATAGCGCCTTTCACGTCAGGAGGACGTCCCAAGACACTGGACGGTCATTGTTTCAGACATGACAAGAAGCACAAAAAGAGCCACAATATCCAGACTGACAACAAGTTATATTTTTATACCACCTTTCATTTCAGTAATGTCCATTGGCGGGCGAGCCTTCAGCCACTCTGCCCCCGACCTCTGGAACTCCATCCCTCAGTCCCTCCACCTCGCTCGCCCCCCTCCCTGGCCTCCTTCAAGTCTCGCCTCAAGACTCTCCTCTTCGATGGATCCATCGGCAAATCCTAATCCCCTCCTTCTCTCCCCCCACCACCCCGTCCTCAGCTCAGGTCTGAAGCAGGTGGGTATGTTGCTAAAAGGGAAGTGGATGTAGTGATGTAGGGCTCCAACTTACACTGACGTTTAACTTAGCACCCTGTCAGTGGAGACCGTTTAACACGTAAGCTCCTGTAGCTCAGTGGTTAGAGCACGAGACCTGAGTTCAAATCCAGGCGGATCAGGGCGAAACATTGGGCAAGATTCCTGAGTCCACACACTAAGGAATAATAATCCGTCCTCAAAAACAAACAAAATAAATTGGTCATTTTCAATCCACGACTGTTTGTGGGACACTGCTGTGCGCAATTGGCTGCCGCGTTTCGCTCTCCCATAAAACACACAGTCACTACACTTTACCAACTAACCCTTTTTATTGGATTGTATTAACCTCTGTGAATAACTTAACCAGATTCGTGGGGCTGCTGTAGCTCAGCACCTTACAAGCCTAAGACCTGTATTTGAATCCATATTTCGTGGAGCTCCTCTGGCTCAGCGGTTGGATCACTCGCCTTAGAAGCGTGAGACCTGTGTTCAAATCCAGGCAGGTCAATGCGAAACCCTGGGCAAGTTTCTTTACCCCACACAATCGCCTAATAATAATTTGTCCCAAAAACCCACAATTAACAAAAACTCCATGACTGTTTGTCATGGATTGAAACGTAAAGTGAATTGACTGTATATTTGTGGGCGAAACATGGCAGCCAATTGCGCACAGCAGCGTCCCCACTAACAGTCGTGGATTGAAAATGACCAATTTTTATTATTCTGTTTTTTTTGGGGACGGATTATTATTAGGAGTGTGTGTGGAGTAAGGAAACCTGCCCCATCCCCCTCCCCTAACTGCCTGGATTTGAACACAGATCATGCGCCTGTGCGAGCGAGTGTTCTAACCACTGAGCTACAGGAGCTCCATGCAATGTAATGAAGCTATATTGGAATTGAATGGCATATGATTCTCTGTGGCAAACATTTGACCTTTAGCTGGTTAAACGTCAGCAATAACAACAACACAATTACATGTATAACAACAACAACAATTTACATTTATAGAGCGCCTTTCACATCGGGAGGACGTCCCAAGGCGCTGCACAGGAGGCGTGTGACCCGAGCTGGGAGGGGAGTGTTTGGGAAGGGGTGAAACACGAAGGGGAGGTAAAAGAGTTCGGGGTGGAACAAAAGGCACGATCGAAGAGGAAAGTCTTCAAATCGGCCTTGAAAGAGGAAAGGGAAGAGACGAAACGGAGGGATTGAGGGATGGCATTCCATAGGGTGGGAGCGGAGAAACTGAAGGCCCGGCCTCCGATGGTGGGGCGGTTCGGGCGGGGGGCTTGGAGCAGGCCAAGTCCTGTTGCACGGAGGGTCCGGGTGGGCGTGTAGGGGGAGAGTAGATCGGTTAAATAGGGCGGGGCAAGGCCGTGTAAGGCCTTGTAGGTGAGGACGAGGATCTTGAACTCGATCCTCTGGAGGATGGGGAGCCAGTGGAGACGGGCGAGGGTGGGGGTTATGTGGTCGCGGAGGCGGGTGCGGGATAGTACACGGGCTGCAGAGTTTTGGATGGCCTGCAGCCTGTGAATGGAGGAACTGGGGAGGCCGACTAGGAGAGAATTTCCGTAGTCCAGCCGTGAGGTGATGTACACGTGCACGAGTGTTTCGGCAGCGCGGGGGGTAAGATAGTTGCTAGTATAGAGCGCCTTTAACATCGGGAGGACGCTGAACAGTCGGGTCGGGACCCGAGCGGGGGGGAGGAGCCAGTGGGACCAAGAGTAGGAAAGGGAGCGAGAGTTAGGAGGGCAGCAGAAGGCACGGTCGATGAGGAAGGTCTTGAGACCGGCCTTGAAGGAGAAAAGGGAGGAAGCGAGGGCGAAGGGATTGCGGGATGGAGCTCCAGAGTGAGGGAGGCAGAGAGGCTGAAACCCTGGCCACCAATGTTAGGGCGGTTCGGGCGAGGGTCATGGAGCAGACTAGAGACCCCCTGAACGGAGGGGATGGACAGGTTGATAGGGAGACAACAGGTCGGTGAGATGGGCGGGGGCAAGGCCGTGAATGGCCTTGAAAGTGAGGACGAGGATCTTGAATTCGATTATACGATCATCATATGAAGTTTGAAATGGAACGACGACAGCTTGGGTTTATACAGCGCCCTCCACGCCGCGCGGCGTCTCAGAGCGCTTCACAGTAATGGATCCCGGGCCCGAGCCTGGAGGAGGGGGGGGACGAAGGCGACCGAAAGGTCTTTAGCCGAGACCTGAAAATAGGAAAGGAGGGGGGTGGGCGAGGCTCGGGTACTGTTGTGAGGGGTGAGGAGGTCAGAGAGGTGGGGAGGGTGGGGTGTGGGGGGGGTTGGGGGGGTGGGGGTGCGGAGAGGAGCGAAGGAACTTGGAACACAAGCGTGAGGATCTTGAAATCGTTAAGATACTTTCAACAACGACAAAATGAATCGACGCACCGTGGCGCGTGCGACATTGTGGGCGTGGGTGTCAGCATGGAACGGACAAAACACTGAGGGAAATTGCGTAACTCAGGGCGAAGATGTGTTTTTTGCACACGGATCAAACGGATCCCTAATCGTGTGTGAAAATTGCTCAAATGAGCGTTGTGCAATTTGATTTAAATAGGACGCCTTCATATGCTCTTGAGCAATACAGTTTTTTTTGCCTGAGCTGCCGCCTGTGATGGACGAGGACTTGTTCTCTCCCCCAAGATGACGTACCCGACAATTTTTAGAATCGAAGATATTTACTACCCGATTCTCGCTGCCGTGGGAGTCCCAGGCAAGTCAATTAATCAATACAATATTCATCCATAATAATAATAATAGTGATCCTTGCATTTGATATAGCGCTTTTCACATCTTATCGACGTCTCAATGCGCTTCGCAGAATATACTGTCAAGTGAGTTGACTGTAGAGTTCTGGACGAAACGCGGCAGCCAATTGCGCACAGCAGCGTCCGCCACGAACAGTCGTGGGTTGAAAACGACCGATTGTATTATTGTGGGTTTTCTGGACTGAGTGTTATCATTAGGAGTGTGGAGTAAAGAAACTTGCCCAAGGTTTCGCCCCGACCTGCCCGGATTCGAACCTCACCCTCGTGCTCTAACCACTGAGCTACAGGAGCTACATTTACGTTAATCATCAGGAAGTTCCCTTGAATCAGAATTCGATCATTCTTATGCCTCGTCGCGCTCCGGTAGCTCAGTGGTTAGAGCGCGAGTCTTATAGGCGCGAAACCTGTGTTCGAATCCAGGCAGGTCAGGGCGAAACCTTGGACAAGATTCCTTATTCCACACACACACACACACACACACTCTTAATAATAATCCCTCAAAAAAGTAATAAATTGGTAAGTTCAATCCACGACTGTTTGTGGGGGACACTGCTGTGCGCAATTGGCTGCCGTGTTTCGCTCTCGTGTGTGTGTCTCTCTCTCTGTCAGTGTGTGTCTCTCAGTGTGTGTGTCTCTCTCTGTCAGTGTGTGTCTCTCTCTGTCAGTGTGTGTCTCTCAGTGTGTGTGTCTCTCTCTGTCTCTGTCACTCTCTCTGTTAGTGTCTCTCTCTGTCAGTGTGTGTCTCTCAGTGTGTGTGTCTCTCTCTGTCACGTGTCTCTGGGTCAGTGTCTTTCTCTCTGTTACTGTGTCTCTCTCTCTCTCTGTCACCAACTCTCTCTGTGGGTCACAGTGTGTGTGTCTCTCTCTCTGTCGATTCCTCTGTATCCTTCTCTGTGGCTATTTTTAGTTTTTGTGTCTCTCGCTCTCATTCCCCCATGTCTTTGCTCCTGTAGCTCAGGGGTTAGAGCCACTCGCCTGACAAGCGTGAGACCTGTGTTTCGAATCCAGGCAGGTCAGGGCGAAACCTTGGGCAGGTTTCCTTACTCCACACACACACACACACACACACACACACACGTCTAATAATAATCCCTCCAAAAAAAAACCACAATAATAATATTGGTCATTTCCATCCACGACTGTTTGTGTGGGGGACCCTGCCGTGCACAATCGGCTGCCGCGTTTCGCCCACAAACATACAGTCAATTCACATTCCAGTCTATTCTGTGAAGCGCTTTGAGACACCGTCTAGAAGACGTGAAAAGTGAAACATCAAATGCAAGGGTAATTATCATTGTTTCTCGTTCTCTCTCTCTCTCTCTCTCTCTCACTCTGTCTCCCCCACCTCTTTCTCTCTTGTTCTCTCCTCACATTGAAAGCCCTCCACAGCCTCGCCCCCACCCTATATTCGCGACCTCCTATCCCCTTACCAACCTGCCCACCCCCTCCCTCCACTCAGCAGACTCCGGTCTGCTCCACTGTCCCCCAACCCACCCGCCCAACCATTGGAGGGCGAGCCTTCAGTCACTCTGCCCCCAACCTCTGGAACTCCATCCTGAAGTCCCTCCACCTCGCCGCCCTCCCTGGCCTCCCTCAAGTCTCGCCTCAAGACTCTCCTCTTCGATGGACCCATCGGCAACTCCTTCTCCCCCAACCCCCCGATCCAGTCCCCAGCTCAGGTCTGAGGCAGTGACTGACCAGCGCCTTGGTCTGTCTTCCTGACATGAGAGGCTCTATACAAGTGTGGCTTTATTGTCGTCGTTGTTGTTGTAGCTATCCTCGCCGCGATTGTGATCTTGACCCGGGGGCGGTGCGGTCTCTCGGCGTGCGTCTCTCGCTACCTCCTGGCCATGTCGGCCACCGATCTGCTGGTGGTGGTGGTCACGGTGATTTTCGGCCGCATCGTCCCCATTTACTTCAGGTATCCCTTCACTCTCCGCACCCCGGCGTGCCGGCTGCTCGTGGTGCTGGACTCGGCCACCAAGGCCATCTCGGTCTGGCTGACCGTGGCCTTCACGCTCGATCGATACGTGGCCATCTGCTGGCCAACTCTGAAAGCCGACTACTGCACCAAAAACACAGCGGGCGCGGTGATCGCCGGCGTGAGCGCCTTGTTCCTGGCGCAGAGCGTCCCCTGGTATTTCACCGTCAAACCTCTGCACATCATCGACAACAAAAAGTGGGGCTGTGGGCGTCCGACGAGCTACTACACGTCCCCCGTCTGGATCGGGCTCGACTGGCTCAAAATCATCTTGACGCCGTTTCTCCCGTTCGTCCTGATCCTGCTGCTCAACGCCCTGACCGTCAGCCACATACTGGTGGCCAGCCGAGCCCGCCGCAGGTTGCGGGCGCACGGTAAGGGGGGCGCGGGAACGGGGGGGAGGGGGGGGGGCGGGGACGGTGACCCAGAGATGAAGAACAGACGCAAATCCATCGTTTTACTCTTTGCGATTTCTGCCAATTTTGTGTTGCTGTGGCTGACGTTTGTTCTATTTTTCCTCTACTGGAGGATCTCGAAAACATATTACTACGCGGGGTACAGTGACCCCCTGTATATTATCTATCGAAGCGGCTTCATGTTGCAGCTGCTCAGCTCCTGTACAAACACATGTATTTACGCCGTGACGCAGACTAAATTTAGGGAGGAGATTAAGAAAGGGCTGACATTTCCATTTATTCTAATGGTTAGATTATTTCATTGACCAATTTCTGTCGGTGGAGAGTGTGTGTCTATGCAATTAAAACAAAAAAGTCAATTCGATCCACAATTGTTTTGGGGGGACGTTGCTGTGCGCAATTGTCCGCTGCGTTTCGCCCACAAATATACAGTGACTTCACTTTACAGTCCATTCTGTGAAGCACTTTAAAGATGTCTAGAAGATGTGGTGAATCAAATTCAAGGATTATTATTTTGTTTATATTATATGTGGAGCTCCTGTAGCTCAGGAGTTAGAGCGCTGGCCTTACAAGCGTGAGACCTGCGTTCAAATCCCGGCAGATCAGGGCGAAATCTTTGGCAAATTTCCATACTCCACACACACACACACACACACACAATAATCCGTCCAAAAAACACACAATAATAAAATCGATCATTTTAACCCACGACTGTTTGTGGGGACGCTGCTGTGCGCAATTGGCTGCCGCGTTTTGCCCACAAATATACAGTCACTTCACTTTACAGTATATTGTGTGAGGCACTTTGAGACGTCAATAAGATGTGATAAAGCGCTATATCAAATGCCAAAGTCATGGATTGAAATGACCAATTTGTATTATTGTGGGGGGTTTTCTGGACGGATTATTAATAGGCGTGTGCTTGTGAAGTAAGGAAACTTGTCCAAGCCCTGACCTGCCTGGATTCGAATACAGGTCTCACGCTTGCAAGTCGAGTGCTCTAATCACCGAACTACAGGAGCTCCACAGGGCTTCACTCGTCAATACATTCTGCGTAGCTTTGGGGGATCTCTCAACAACATGAAAAGGCACAATATCAAATGCAAATAATATTAATATTTTTCATCTTACCTCAGTTTGTTTTGTGTGCAATAACAATAATAAATTCTATTTATTTCAAACCTAATTCGTGCCGTCAGTCCTTGGTGCGCGATAAAGTACAAATTTCAACAATTTAAGCGTGAAAGTCCATTCATTTCAGTGATTTAACAGAAGATGTTTGGATGTAAGGTCTTCTGTTAAATAAGACTTTGAGATGTGCAATTAATGCTTGATTTATAGACCTCAAAAGTCTATAAACTCAAAAGCGTGAGACCTGAGTTCGAATCCAGTCAGATCAGGGCAAAACCTTGGGCAAATTTCCTTACTCCACACACACACACACACACACCTAATAATAATCCGTCCAAATAAAACCACAATAATAAAAATTGGTCATTTTCAATCCATGACTGTTTGCATAGACGCCGCTGTGAGCAATTGGCTGCCACGTTTCATCCACAAATATACAGTCAATTCACTTTACGGGATATTCTGTGAAGCGCTTTGGGACGTCTAGAAGACATGATGAGGCGCTGTATCAAATGCAAGGATTATTATTATTATTATTATTATTATTAAGCAGGAGTTGTCTCGCTAGGGAGAGAGTGTTCCAGGGAGAATAGACTGTAAAGTGAATTGACTGTACGTTTGTGGGCGAAACACGGCAGCCAGTTTGCGCACAGCAGCGACCCCCACAAACAGTCTTGGGTTGAAATGACCAATTTTTATTATTGTAGATTTTTTTTTGAGGGATTATTATCAGGCGTGTGTGTGTGTGTGCGTATGTGTGTGTGTGCGTGTGGAGTAAAGAAACTTGCCCTAGTTGGGTTCGAAACACAGGTCTCTCACTCACAAAGCAGGTACTCTAACCGCTGAGCTACAGGAGCTCCACAAGAGCAGACCGAAGGAGAGGGTTTGACAGACAAGCGACTGGGAGCTGCCCACACAATCCCAACAAAAGTGAAACCAGTTTGAATCAGGAAGTGGCTGGGGTTGAAAATGGCTTCTAAGCTCCTGGTCAAGAGCTGGGCCGAGGAGTTAAACTGTCCCATTTGTCTGGATTTCTTCACTGAGCCTGTGACCCTGGAGTGTGGCCACAGCTTCTGTCGTTCCTGTATCACCCGGAGTTGGGAAAAGCGAGAGACACGCCGCTGCCTGGAATGTCGGCAGGTTATTGCCAAAGGGAAACTCGGGGTGAATCGGGCCCTGGTCAGGATGGTGGAGAAAGCTCGGGAGTCCAGCCGGTTCCCCCCCGCACCACAGGAGACAGGAATTCAAAGTCACTGCGAGAGGCACTGGGAGGAGGAACTCAAACTGTTCTGCGAAACTGATCAGGAGTTGCTGTGTCTGGTTTGCAGAGAGGCGCCGGAACACAGACATCACAGCTTCCTGCCAATCGATGAAGCCGCCGAGATCCACAAGGTAGCCCTTACCCCCCACCCCGCCCATTTCTCCCCATTTCTCCCTGATTTTTCCCCCCACCCACTTTTCCTTCCCTCTCCCCCCCCACCCCACCCCCTTTCTCCCTCCTCTTCCTCCCTGACTTCACCTCACCTTTCCCTCCCTCTCCACCATTACCCTCTTTTCCCACATCCGGGCCTTGACTGGCACTGCTTATTTCCATCTGCGCAACATTGCCAGGCTCCGCAACTATCTTACCCCCCGCGCTGCCGAAACACTCGTACACGCGTACATCACCTCAAGGCTAGACGACAGAAATTCTCTCCTAGTCGGCCTCCCCAGTTCCTCCATTCACAGGCTGCAGGCCATCCAAAACTCTGCAGCCCGTGTACTATCCCGCACCCGCCTCCGTGACCACATAACCCCCACCCTCGCCCGTCTCCACTGGCTCCCCATCCTCCAGAGGATCGAGTTCAAGATCCTCGTCCTCATCTACAAGGCCTTACACGGCCTTGCCCCGCCCTACTTAACCGATCTACTCTCCCCCTACAAGCCCACCCGGACCCTCCGTTCAACAGGACTTGGCCTGCTCCAAGCCCCCCGCCCGAACCGCCCCACCATCGGAGGCCGGGCCTTCAGTTTCTCCGCTCCCACCCTATGGAATGCCATCCCTCAATCCCTCCGTTTCGTCTCTTCCCTTTCCTCTTTCAAGGCCGGTTTGAAGACTTTCCTCTTCGATCGTGCCTTTTGTTCCCCACCCCCCCGAACTCTTTTACCTCCCCTTCGTGTTTCACCCCATCCCAAACACTCCCCTCTCAGCTCGGGTCACAGGCCTCCTGTGCAGCGCCTTGGGACGTCCTCCCGACGTGAAAGGCGCTCTATAAATGTAATTTGTTGTTGTTGTTGTTATATTATTACAGTATATAGTTCCCCTTCAACGAGAGATTCATTCTGTTTCCACTTTCCACTTTCTAAATGTTATGAGAATCAGTTTAGGCTGAAACGATGAATATTCCTTGAGGCAAAACATCTCCTTTGGTCCTGGGGAAGTTATGAGAGGAGCTCTGTAGCTCAGTTGTTAGAGCACTCGTATTATAAGCATGAGACCTGTGTTCGAATCCAGGCAGATCAGCGCGAAACCTTGGGCAAGTTTCCTTACCCCGCACAAACGTCTAATAAAAATCCATCCCCAAAAAAACCCCCACAATAATAAAAATTGGTCATTTTCAATCCACGACTTTTTGTGGGGGACGCTGCTGTGCGTAATCGGCTGCCGCGTTTCGCCCACAAATATGCAGTCAATTCATTTTACAGTATATTCTGTGACGCGCTTTGAGACGTCGATAAGGTGTGAAAAGTTCTATATCAAATGCGAAGATTATTATTATTCTTATTTCAATTTCACACACTTTTACTCCACATGTTTATTCCAGGGTAAAGTGAAATCCTCCTTAGCTTCTCTCACACGGAGGAAGGCCACTGTTCTACAAGCTCAAGTCAAACAGAGAGAAAAGATTCGACAAGTGAAGGCAAGTTGAGTTGGGAGCTGATGTCTGGGCTCAAAGTCATGTCTCTTTGCTGTGTGTCCATGGTCTCAGTGTGTCTCTCTGTAACCCTCATGCATCAGGCGCTGGCAGCATCAACCTCCATGGCCACACACTCAACCTCGCCAAGCCAGTCAGGAACCCAGGGGTTTTGTTCGACCCTCAACTGTCTTTTCTCCCACATCCAAGCAATGACTCGCTTTGCCTTTCCCCACCTCCGCAACATTGCCTGACTGTGCCCCTATCTCACCCCAAAGCCGCTGAAACCCTCATCCACGCCTTCGTTACATCCTGGCTCGATTATGCAAACGCCCTCTGGTTGGCCGACCCAATTCCTCCCTCCACAGGCTGCAGATCATCCAGAATTCAGTGGCCCGTGTCCTCCACCGTTCCAGATTCTGTGACCCCCCATCTCCCCCATCCTCGCCCGACACCATCGGCTCCCCATCGAGAGGACACCATTGGATCCCCAGAAGATCCAATTCAAGAACCTGGTCCTCACATTTAAAGCCCTCCACAACCTCGCCCCACTCTACATCCTCAGCAACCTGCCCTCCCCCCTCCCTCCTCTCAGCAGGCTCTGGCCTGCTCCACGTCCCCCCGACCCACCAGCCCCACCGTTGGCGGGCAAGCCTTCAGCCACTCTGCCCCCACCCTCTGGAACTCCATCCCACAGTCCCTCCCCCTCCCCCACTCCCTGGCCTCCTTCGAGACTCGCCTGAAGACTCTCCTCTTCAATGGTCCTATCGGCGAGTCCGAATCCACCCCCCCCTTCCCTCCCGTCCCCGTCATCCGTCCTCAGCTCGGGTCTGAAGCAGTAACTGTCCAGCGCCTTGGGACGTCCTCACAATGTGAAAGGCGCGATACAAGTGTCATTTTGTTGTTGTTGTCTGACGCCTGAGGTTTTGCAGGAAGAGGTGAGCAGTCTGCAGACCCAGCTCGCGGCTGAGTTTGCTGAAAGGCACCGGAGGCTGACCGACAGAGAGCAGCAGGCGATGAGAGAGCTCGCACAGCGAGAGGAGGAGACTTTACAGCAAATGGCCACAAATCTGCGAGAGATTCAGGACGGTTTAGATTCCGTTGAACAAGAACTCTCAGAGTTACAGCAGCAGATGGAAACCGACCCACTCACCTTCCTCCGGGTAAAGAGATTAAATTATAATTTCAGTTCAGCAAACGTTACTCCTGTGGCTCAGTGGTTAGAGCCACTCGCCTTACAAGCGTGAGACCTGTGTTCGAATCCAGGCAGGTCAGGGTGAAACCTTGGGCAAAGCTTCCTTACTCCACACACACGCGGCTAATAATAATTCCGTCAAAAAATAATAACGCCAATAGTATAAATTGGTCGTTTTCAACCCACGACTGTTTGTGGGGTGATGGGGGACGGGGACAGGGGGGAATTGGCTGCCGCGTTTCGCCCACAGATATACAGTCAAATCACTTCACAGTATATTCAGTGAAACGCTTTGAGAATTCGATAAGATGTGAAAAACGCTGTAGCAAATGCAAGGATTATTATCAGCACACAGTTTGTGCGCTGACCGTTACACAGAGCCTTGAGACGTCCTCCCGACGGGAAAGGCACTATTCAGATAAAAGTTTGTTATTCTCGCACGCAGATGAGTGATGTATTGTTGTGAGTGTGTGAGCAGGTCCTAACTGTGTGTCTTTCTCCTTGTTGAATTTTATCTCAACTGTCTCGCCTTTGAATTCACGCAGCCGTCACACCCAGGCTCGACTACGGGAACTCTCTCCTCGTCGGCCTCCCCGGCTCCTCCCTTCACAAGCTGCAGATTATTCAGAATTCTGCAGCTCGCGTTCGCTCTCTCCCGCACCAGACTCCCCGACCACGTCACTCCCACCCTCGCCCGTCTCCCCTGGCTCCCCGTCACCCAGAGGATCCAATTCGAGATCCTCGTCCTCACTTTCAAGGCCATTCACAGCCTTGCCCCCGCCTATCTCTCTGACCTACTGTCTCCCATCAGTCCTGCCCGTCCCCTCCGCTCAGCAGCCTCAGGCCTGCTCCGCGTCCACCGCCCTAACCCCCCCAACCATCGGGGGCCGGGCTCCCAGCCTCTCTGCTCCCACACTGTGGGACTCCATCCCACAGCCCCTCCTACTCGCTTCCTCCCTTTCCTCCTTCAAGGCCGGTCTCAAGACCTTCCTCTTCGACCGTGCCTTCTGCTGCCCTCCTAACTCCTGCCCCTCTCCCACTCCCCTTCCCCCTATCCCAACCCCCCCCCCCCCCACTCCACCCCATTCCTGCTCGGGTTCCCACCTAACCGTTCAGTGCCTTGGGACGTCCTCCCGACGTACGTGTAATTTTGTCGTCGTTGTTGTGTGAATACAATATCGAGTGAATAACTGAGTTGATGCCGTAATGACAGTTAAACTGTGTGCTTGCTGTGGGAATCAAACGCGTGTGATGTGGTGTCTGTGTGTGAGCTCACGTCTTGTCTGTGTTTGATTTTATTAGGCGAAAGCTGCCCGCGAGAGAAGGTATGAAATGTTCCTTATCAGATATCACAGAATTTAACACAACGCACGCACAAACACACTGTGTGAGTTTCACGTTACAATGTCTGTTATTTCAGGATCAGGGTTCAGGATATCAAACCGTCAGTGTGTGAGGGTGATCTGTCTGTGGGACTGTACAAAGGGCCTGTACAGTACACAGCCTGGAGACACATGTTACACAGCCTCGACCCAGGTAAATGTCTCCCATTTCTCACATATCACACTCACACACTCACACGCAACCCCTCACACACACACTCACACACGCAGCCTTCACACACACCCCCTCACACACACTGATTCACACACACCCCCCTCACACACACCCCCCTCACACACACCTCCCTCACACACACACCCCTTGACATGCACCCCTCACACATACCCCTCACACACACCCCTTCATATGTACCTGTTCACACACACCCCCACACACACCCTCACACATGCACCCCTCACACACCCTCTCACACACCCTCACCCCTCACACACACCCTCACACACCCCCCTCACACACGCACCCCTTCACACGCACCCCTCACAGGTGTGAAAAGTGCCATATCAAATGCAAGGATTATTATTATTACCTTACACACACACCCCATCACACTCACTCTCACACGCACACACACTATGAACCTTTTTGCTGAGTCCTGTTCCCAAGTATAGTTGTGTTTACACACAGTCTGAACTCCTAGACTTTGTCCTCACTCACTCCCACTGTGTGTCGTTTCTGTCTCTCTCTCTCTCTCTCTCTCTCTCTCTCTCAGCTCTGGCCTCTGTGACTCTGGATCCTGACACAGCCCATCCCAGCCTCATCCTGTCTGAGGACCTGACCAGTGTGAGATTCGGGGGCGTACGACAGGCGCTCCCATATTCCCCGAAGAGGTTTGATTCTGGTTTCTGTGTCCTGGGATCCGAGGGCTTCACATCAGGGAGACATTACTGGGAGGTTCAGGTGGCCAACAAGACAAAGTGGGATGTGGGATTAGCCAGAGAGTCCGTCAGCAGGAAACGGTTATTCCCACTGACACCAAACGAAGGAATCTGGGCTGTGATACTGAGAAACGGGGTCGAATATAAAGCGTGTACCTCACCTCTCACCCGCCTGTCCCTGAGAGAGAGACCCCGGAAGCTGGGAGTTTACCTGGACTATGAGGGGGGACAGGTGTCATTTTACAACGCCGATAACATGTCCCATCTCCACACTTTCACCCACACTTTCACTGAGAAAGTCTACCCTTACTTCAATCCCTGTAATCAAGACAACGGGAAAAACTGTGAGCCACTGAGAATCAGCCGGGCCATAGTTTAGTGCGGAGGAAAGCCCTCGGCCACTAACTGTGAATGTCACCATGGTTGACGCATTATAATGTCTGAGATAATAATAATAATAGTAATGATAATAATATTAATCCTTGCATTTGATACAGCGCTTTTCACATCTTATCGACGCCTCAAAGCGCGTCACAGAATAGACTGTAAAGGGAATTGACTGTACTTTCGTGGGCGAAACGCGGCAGCCAATTGCGGACAGCAGCGTCCCCTACAAACACTGCAACCCCAATTTTTATTATCGGCGTCGTTATTTTTTTTGACGGAATTATTATCGGTAGCGTGTGTGGGGAGTAAAGAAACATGTTTATTACCCCTGTAACCATTTATAATCTGCGTAATTTCACAATAAATATTCTATCACACCTTTGACATTTGGCCAGTGTCTATCTATGCATTCACCCACGCGGTCATCACATCTAGGCTCTGACTACAGGAACTCTCTCCTCGTCGGCCTCCTCAGCTTCTCCCTTCACAGGCTGCAGATTATTCAGAACTCTTTAGCTCGTGTTCTCTCTCTCCCGCACCAGACTCCGCGACACATCACTCTCCCCCCCCCCATCGCCCGTCCCCCCTGGCTCCCCATCCCCCAGAGGATCCAATTCAACATCCTCGTCCTCACTTTCAAGGCCATTCACGGCCTTGCCCCCGCCTATCTCTCAGGCCTACTATCCCCCTATCAGCCTGTGCCCTCACCCTCCGTTCAGCAGACACAGGCCTGCTCCGCGTCCACCGCCCTAACCCCCCAACCATCGGGGGCCGGGCTCTCAGCCTCTCCGCTCCCACACTGTGGGACTCCATCCCGCAGCCCCTCAGCCTCGCTCCCTCCCTTTCCTCCTTCAAGGCCGGTCTCAAGACCTTCCTCTTCAACCGTGCCTTCTGCTGCCCTCCTAACTCTTCCCCCCCATCTCCTCCTCTCCTTCCCCCTACCCCGACCCCTCCCACCCTACTCGGGTCTGTTGAGCAGCTTGGGTCGTCCTTCCGCCGTGAGAGGTGCTCTATAAACCTCATTTTGTTGCTGCTGTTGTTGTTGTTGTTGTTGCACGTGTGAATAAGTGAACGTGGCAGCCAATTTGCCCAGAGGAAATGAATGTCGATCCTCAAGTCACATTTCACGCAGCGAATGTCCAGCATTCAGATCCTAACATCTACAATAATAATCCCTACATTTGACATGCCACTGCATCACATCATCCAGACGTCTCAAAGCGCTTCACAGACTATACTGTAAAGTGTCGTGGCTGTACGTTTTGTGGGCAATAAGCGGCAGCCAATTGCACTTTCCCCCCCACCTCACTCTTGTTTTCAAATCCCTCCACTCCTCCGCACCCCTCTACCTCTCCGACCTTCTCTCTTCTCCCTCACCGGCACCCGTTTCCTTCGCTCCACTGGGTGTGCTGTCCTCCTTGTCCCCCGAATCCTCCGCTCCACCATCGGCGGCCATGCCTTCAGCCACTAGGCCCCGAGGATCTGGAACTCCCTCCCTCACTCCCTTTGCCTCCCCCACTTCGCTTCCTATTTTTAGGTCTCAGCTAAAGACCTTTCTTAACTGTAACCATTGCGCGATTGGACGCCCTGTTTAGTCTGCAGAATACCTCATCATTTCACTTTACAAAATATAAAAATGATTTGGTCAATTCAATTCGCAACTGTCAATTTGGGGCCAGTTCAGCTCCGTGGCGACCCTATTTACCCCTCCCTTAGAGATACAGAGAGTGAGGGATAATATTAATCCTTGCATTTGATATCGCACTTATCAGCTTTGAGTGTCTTCGAGCATCTCAAAGCACTTCATGGGATACACTGTCAAGATCCTCGTCCTCACTTTCAAGGCCATTCACGGCCTTGCCCCACTACCTTTCCAAACTGCTATTCCCCTATGAACTTCCCTGCTCCCTCCGTTCGGTGGACTCTGGTCTGCTCCATGTCCCCCACCCGACCCGTCCAATTATCATCGGATTGGCTTTCAGCCTCTCTGCCCCCACACTCTGGAACTCCATCCCACAGTCCCTTTCCCTCACTCCCTCGCTCGCCTCCTTCAAGGCCGGTTTCAAGAACCTCCTCTTCGACCGTGCCTTCTGCTGCCTCCCAACTCTGTCCCTCCCCTCCCAACTCTCTCCCTCCCCTCCCAACTCTCTCCCTCCCCTCCCAACTCTCTCCCTCCCCTTCCAACTCTCTCTCTCCCCTCCCAACTCTCTCCCACGCCTCCCAACTCTCTCCCACGCCTCCCAACTCTCTCCCTCCCCTCCTAACTCTCTCCCGCCCCTCCCCCCCTACTCTCTGCCTTGTTCGGGTCCCGTCCTGACTGTTTAGCGCCTTGGGGTGTCCTCCCAATGTGAAAGGCGCTCTATAAATGTAATTTTGTTGTTGTTGTAGTCACTGTGTGTGGTGGGAAGCCAGTGACATGCTCCACAAACAGCTGTGGGTTGAAGTGACCAAATTATTATTCTTTTTTATGGTTATTTCTTTTTGATCGATAATTAAAATAACGATTGCTAATAATATGGAGGTGATGGTTTACACCCCACCCCATTCACCCCTCGCTCTCTCCCCACCCCTCTCCCCCACTTCCTCCCGGATCGCATGGAGGTAATGTCACGTGCTTACAGTCTTGACCTCCCTCCCTTTCCGACCTCTCCCTCCCTTTCCCTCCCTCTCCCTCCCACTGACAAGACAAGCGACCCACCAAACACCCTCCCTCCCACCAAACCCCCTCCCCCACTCCTTCTCTAACCCTGGCCTGGGAGTGTGGATGGGCAGGCGCACAGTGTAAACGGAGCTTTACTGCGTCTCTTCTGTCTCTACCGTGTCTCTAACCCTGAGTATGGATGGACACACAGTGTAGAGAGAACTTAACTGTGTCTCTAACCCTGACCTGGGTGTGTGGACGCACAGGGTAGAGAGAGCTTTACTGTGTCTCTAACCGTGACCCTGGTGTGTGGACGCACAGGGTAGAAAGAGCTTTACTGTGTCTCTAATCGTGACCTGGGAGTCTGGATGGACACACAACAACAAAATGACACTTGTATAGCGCCGTTCACGACAGGAGGACGTCCCAAGGCGCTGGACAGTTACTGATTCAGACCCGAGCTTAGGACAGGTGACGGGGAGAGAAGGGGGGATTGGGAGATGCCGATGGGTGCATCGAAGAGGAGAGTCTTGAGGTGGGACTTGAAAGAGGCCAGGTGGGGGGTGAGGCGGAGGGACTGTGGGATGGAGTTCCAGAGGTTGGGAGCAGTGTTGAGGGTGCTTTACTAACCCTGGCCGGGGGACAGGGAGCAGGCCAGAGCCCGCTGAGCAGAGAGAGCAGATAGACTGGTCTGCCGTTCCAACCATCTGACTTGGAGTTGAAAATGTGAGTGGCTGAGCTCGGCTGACCTACATTAAGTATCTGTTGATATCTACACACCTCAGTCAGTTATTACTACTTCAATTGTGTTTATCTGAATAAAATAATATACTGTACAGTGTTTTCAAAGAGAGTTATTGCAAAGACACTTTAAAGAACCATATATGTAACACCAGAATAAAGATATTGCGTTTCATACAGTGACTTATCACGTCATTGAGATGTCTCAAAGCGCGTCACAGGATACACTCCACTGTAAAGTGGAGTGACTCTATTTTATGGGTGAAACAATTGCGGGCAGCAGCAACCTACCAGCGGTCGTGGATTCACCGATATTATTATTAATTAATATTATTAATTATTATTAATGGGTGTTATTGTTATTTTTGAAGGGATTATTACACCAGGAAAATGATCTGCTAATCAACTAACAACAAAATTTCCTGGCCTTTCACGTCAGGAGGACGTCCCAAGGCGCTGAACAGTTGGGTCTGGACCTGGGGAGGGTGGGGAAGGGTTGGGGTGGTGCAGGGAGATGGAGAGTAGGAAAGTGGAGAGAGTTAGGAGGGCAGCAGAAGGCACGGTCGAAGAGGAGACCGGCTTTAAAGGAGGACAGGAGGTTACTATATACTGCTGGTGTGTGTGGAGTAAGGAAAGTTGCCTTGGAGATCGAACCTGGGTCCCATCGAACCTGGGCTCTCACCACTGAGCTACAGGTGTTGCACAAAGATAGTTACGTTTGTTCGCACATCCAATAACACAGACAAGTAAATGTCTTCTTTGATGCCAATTAGGATCTACAGCAGTGGTTCCCAACCTCGGGTCCCGACCCAAATTAGGGTCGCGGGAGCCCTCAGTGGGGTCGCGAAGGGTCACCAGAATTTTTTGTTGTTGCTTTTTTTCACGTTGAAAATGCTTTTTTAACGCTATAAAAAAAAACGCCCGAGGTGACAACACCGACCAATTGGTGCGAAAGACCACAAAAGAGACAGAAATAAGTTTGGGTTTCAGGTTTGGCCGAAACGAGCTTCAGTCGTGACATCGCCCCCTAGTGGTGGTGGGAGGACCTGTTGGAGGCAGAAAAAAAAGTTTGGGGTCGCGAGGACCTGTTGGTGGTTAATTTGGGTCGCAGCAAAAAAAACAGTTGGGAACCACTGATCTACAGAATCCTCGAACATTCATTCATCTGAATCCCCCCAAAAAATCTTAAGTTCGAAGTGGAGTGTTATCGCGTCAGGGTGAATGCTTGAAGGAATCTGTGAGACTGGAAGATTTGTATGAATTATAAATCTACAGTAGATTTGAATCTGAAGCAGCAAGAACTGGTCTGTGTTTCTTCAGGAACCCCTAACCTGTGGATGAAAGCAAATGATGGTTTTGACAACAGTAATAATGATTACCAAGCAATCAATCAAAACTTACAATGACGTTGGGAGGACGTCCCAAGGCACTGTATAGTCAGGTAGGGACAAGAGCAGCGAGGGTGGGGGCGGTCGGATAGGTTGACTGTCCTCGCATTTGACACAGTGCCTTATCATGTTGTCAAGACGTCTCAAAGCGCTTCTCAGGATACACCGTCAAATGGAGTGGCTGTGTTTTGTGGGCGAGCTCCATCCCCGCAGTCCCTCCGCCTCCCTCGCTCCCTCCTTCCCTCCATCGCACTGTCTCCTTTAAGACCTGTCTCGAGACCCTCCTCTTTGACCAGCCGTGCCTTCAGTCACCCACTCAATCTCCCTGCCCTCCACCGCCTCTTGATCCCAAACCCCAGCTCCAAATCCCTGATTGTCCAGCCCAGCCCAGAGCCTTGGGATGTCCTCCCGACGTGAGAGACACTGTGCGAATGTCATTTGTTGTTGTTGTATTCAGTTATACGAACCTTTAAGAACAGGGACTGTCCTGCCTCTCTTGTCCCAGATTTGCGGCACCGAGCCTTCTCTGCCTGTAGAAAGGGTTCAAGGGATAATATCATAATATTAATAATAATAATCACGGCATTTGACCCAGCGCCTTATCACATCACATCATCGAGACGTCTCAAGTAGCTTCACAGGACACACTGTAAAATGTATACAGTACTGTAGATATATATATGTTTGTATATAAAATCACCTGATAGCTTTGACAAGAAGAAATATTGACAGCGAGATTCCCACAGCAAACACCAGCACTCCCACCGCACACACAGTGATTCCAGCGTAAGGCATTGGTGGAGGTGACAATTCTGTTGAATCCAAATTAACCGTGAGGATTTGAGTAGTATTAACAGTAATAATCCTTGCATTTGATACAGCGGCTTTTCACATCTTATCGACGTCCCAAAGCGCTTCACAGAATGTGCTGTAAAGTGAATTGACTGTGTATTTTGTGGGCGAAACGCGGCAGCCGTTTGCGCACAGCAGCGTCCCCCACAGATAGTAGTGGATTGAAAATGACCTTTTTTTTTTATGATTGTGTTGTTTTTGGGGACGGATTATTATTAGTTGTGCGTGTGGAGTAAGGAAACTCTGATCCGCCTGGAATCGAACATAGGTCTCACGCTTCTAAGGCGAGTGCTCTAACCACTGAGCTATAGGAGCTCCACTGTATATATAGATAGATAGAAACCATGACCTGATGGAGGGAGGGAGACAGAGAGACAGTAGGCGATGAGGTTAGAGAGCCCTTACCTAGCATTGCAGAGAGAGGTTGACTGAGACTTGCGTGGGATACCTGACAAACATACTCATCTCCCAGTTCGGGTGTGATTTCGATGAACTTTAAGAAGTGAAACCTCCAGTCAGTTTCGAACGAAATTTCCGAGGAATGGACCGTGCCATTGAAAAGCTTCCCATTGATTTCGAAGGTCACGTGGGCTTCAAACGGAAACAAACCGTGAATGTAACAGTACAAAGTGTTTGGTCGTCTCGGGCTGTAGAACTCTTCCATGTAGATGTGAACTGATGGCTCTCCTACACAGAAAGACAAAGGTTTGTGAGTTTCGTCCTGTCCTGTCCCACCCGGAATCAAACCCAGATCCTCTTGCTTGCAAGGCGAGTGCTCTAACCACTGAGCTACAGGACTCTGGCTTGCAAGGCCCGGGATCTAACCAATGATCTACAGGACTCTGGCTTGCAAGGCCAGGGATCTAACTAATGAGCTACAGGACTGTGGCTTGGGTGGCCAGGGCTCTAACCAATGAGCTGCAGGAATAAATATTGATCAAGTGCAAAGATGTTTTTAGACTTTGCCAACGAATCTTTGCTACTTACGTTTGACTTCAAGCGTGTAACTCGGCTGAGTGTCCAGTCGATCGGAAAAACTTTTCCCCCGCTCTATTACACCAGTTGCCACTGTAATAAAAGTGTCTACGGTATCTTTTCCCAGTTCCTTGATACCATCTGTGACCATACCGTTGATAACGAACATCTTATATTTGTGGTCGTAGAACAGGTAGGGAATCGAATTGATTTCACCGAAAGTGCCAATGGTTTCCCTACCCAAGCCATCATAGCCAATGTAGAGCCAAGTGGAAGTTGAATGAATCACTAAGGAGGGGAAAAAATATATAAACAGTTTAATAATAATAATAATCACTGCATTTTTTTCACACCATGAAGAGATGCCTCAAAGCACTTCACAGGATACACTGTAAAGTGTAGTGACTTTGTTTTCTGCGGGCAAAACATGACCGGGTATAGTTTATGGGCAAAACTCGTGATCCAATTGCGCACGGCGACGTTCCCACGAACAGTTGTGACTTGAGCGAACACATTATTCTAATAATAGCAACCCTTGCATTTGATGCCGCGCTTTTCACGTCTACAAGACGTCTCAAAGCGCTTCACAGAATGTACCGTAATGTGAATTGTTATTATGAAGGATTTCCCATGGAAAGCGATCCTCCGTTCGACTAAAAACAACAACAAAATTGCATTTGTACAGCAGCTTTTACATCGGGAGGACATCCCAAGACAACTCACAAATGGGTTCCGACTGGTAAACAGAGGCGTCTGTGTGAATGTCAACCTAGTTCAGTCGTGTGTGTGTGTCTGTATGTGTGTGTGTGTGTGAGCCTGACCCAGTTACTTTGTGTGTGTGTGTGGAAGAAGGAAACTTACCTAAGGTTTTGCCCTGTCCTGTCCCGCCTGGGAATCAAACCCAAGTCCTGTCATTGACGAGCGCTCTATCACTAAGATACAGGATTCCACATTAATTAAATCAGGTTAATTGACAGCCAAACACCAAAGTCTGAACTCTGAATGCACTTACCAGTCTCTGTGGTGATCGCTGGGACCAGTGACAACACGTTTAGTAGAAAAAAGAACATTTTTGTTTGTGTGAATCAGCCTCCGTTGCCTTTAACAGATGGACATCAAACTCACACTGTGGTCAATGTAGCCTCTGGTTCTCTGTGTTGTGCAGGCTTTTCCTCCTCGCGATGTTACTGTCTGTGTCTCTCACTACGGAGACATCATCAGGCAGTTTGCCAGCCCAGAATTAGAAAGTCCCCGATAAACTGTTCAGACAAGTTTGGTGTGAAATGTGAGCTGCGTCAACGGAGTTGTGTTATGAATTGCATCAGAGAGCTCCATTTCACATTCCACATACCTCACCTGTAATCATCTGTAGTATCCCACATCGTGCCTTTTCATGTCAGGAATGTCCCAAACTGCTTCACAGGATTCACTGAAGACTGTAGTGACTGTGTGTTCTGTGTGCAAATTGCAGCAGAGGATTGCCCAAACAACAATAACAACAAAATGACATTTATAGAGCGCCTTTCACTTCGGGAGGACGTCCCAAAGCACTGATCAATCAGGTCAGGACCTGAGCAGTGAGGGAAGGGTTGGGGTAGGGGGAAGGGGAAGGAAAGAAGGAGAGGGGGAAAGAGTTAGGAGGGGAGCAGAAGGTACGATTGAAGAGGCAGGTCTTGAGCCCGGTCTTGAAGGAGGAAAGGGAGGAAGCGAGGCGAAGAGATTGCAGGATGGAGTTCCACAGTGTGGGAGCGGAGAGGCTAAAAGCCTGGCCACTGATGGTTGGGTGGTTAGGGTGGTGGACGTGGACCAGGCCAGAGCCTGCTAAGCGGAGGGGACGGGCACAGGCTGATAGGGAGATAGCAGGTCGGAGAGATAGGTGGGGTAAGGCTGTGAATGGCCTTGAGGGTGAGGACGAGGATCTTGAATTCGATCCTCTGGGGGCACGGGGAGCCAGTGGAGACGGGCGAGGGTGGAAGAGAAATGGTCGCGAAGCCTAGTGCGGGAGAGAACACGAGCTGCAGAGTTGTGAATAATCGGCAGCTTGTGAAGGGAGGAGCTAATAAAGCCGACGAGGAAAGAGTTCCTGGAATCCAGCCTAGATGTAATGAAGGAGTGTATGAGTGTTTCAAAGCGATGTCCCCACAAACTGTCATGGATTGAGTGACTAGATTATTATGATTATTTTTTGTACACATTATTACCCCCCTGGAAAGGGATGCGCCAATTGACTAATAAGCAGATTCTGAGCTACTGAACTACAGGACTGTGGCTTGCTAGGCCAGGTCTCGAAAGACTGATCTACAGGGATTCACAGTGAACGGCACTGTGTAAGTCTGTGTATTAGATCTTTATTTGGGGAGAACAGGTCTGTTGGGTTATGGGGAGAGAGCTGGGCACTGGGATTGAGTTGCTCTTTTCAAACAGCCGGCACAGACTAGATGGGCCGATTGGCCTCCTTTTGTGCCGTAAGATTCTATGATTCTATGAAATGTATATGTACTTTCTTCCAAACAGCCATGAAAGAAGTGATGGGGTAAAAGCAGTTGTTGTCCAGGGAACCAATAGTGACGGTCAGGAAACTTGCTTGCAATTTGATACGACACAAAGGCTGTTTTGATAGAGGGGATTGAATTCCAATCCGTCACCACAATCCAATGTTGATTACAGCAGTTACGCTATGAGGAAGCTGTGATATTACAACAACAACTTCAACAACGACAACAACTTTGATTTATGTAGCACCCTCCACGTCGACGGCATCTCAGAGCGCTAATTTAATTAGAGCGCTATTAATTTGCATTGCTGGATTCCTTTCGTGATAACAATCTTTTCCGTTTGGCACAGCGCTTCATTGGAAGCTATTGGTAGCTCCGATATTCAGTTTGGTCAAAAAAAATAACAAAATCTACATTGATAGATGGTGAAGACATGGAAGTCATTTAAAGGAGACTTGATGGCAGATAACAACAACAACAACAACTTAAACTTACAAAGCACCTTTCACGTCAGGAGGACGTCCCAAGGCGCAGCACAGGAGGTGTGTGACCCGAGCTGGGAGGGGAGTGTTTGGGAAGGGGTGAAACACGTAGGGGAGGTCGAGAAGTTCAGGGGGGAACAAAAGGCACGGTCGAAGTGGATAGTCTTCAAACTGGCCTTGAAAGAGGAAAGGGAAGAAACGAGACGGAGGGATTGGGGGATGGAATTTCACAGGGTGGGAGCGGAGAAACTGAAAGCCCGGCCACCGATGGTGGGGCGGTTCGGGCGGGGGACTTGGAGCAGGCCAAGTCCTGCTGAACGGAGTGTCCGGGTGGGCTTATAGGGGGAAAGTAAATCAGTTAAGTACGGTGGGGCAAGGCAGTGTAAGGCCTTGAGGGTGAGGACGAGGATCTTGAACTCGATCCTCTGGAGAATGGGGAGCCAGTGGAGACGGGCGAGGGTGGGGGTTATGTGGTTGCGGAGGCGGGTGCGGGATAATACACGGGCTGCAGAGTTTTGGGTGACCTGCAGCCTGTGAATGGAGGAACTGGGGAGGCCGATGAGGAGAAAGTTTCCGTAGTCCAGCCGTGAGGTGATGTACGCGTGCACGAGTGTTTCGGCAGCGCGGGGGGTAAGATAGTTGCGGAGCCTGGCAATGTTGCGCAGGTGGAAATAAGGGGTGCCGCTCAAGGCACGGATGTGCGGGAGGAAGGAGAGTTTATGGTCGAACGTGATGCGAGGTTCCTGACTGGCTTTGTGAGGTGGAGAGTACAGCCTTGGATGTTGAGGCTGGCAGCGCCCGATGCGCGGAGGCGCTTACTTAGCCAATCAGGAGGGCCTCGGTCTTACTCACATTCAATTGGAGGAAGTTGTCCCTCGTCCAGGACACAATGTCGGACAGACATGCTGCCAGAACATCGATGGTCTGGGGTTGAGGGATGAGGCAGAAAGGTACAGCTGGGTGTCATCCGCATATATGTGGAAATTTACCCCATGTTTGCGGATGACATCGCCCAGAGTGATTGTGTAAATGGTGCAAAGGAGGGGGCCAAGCCCTGGGGGACGCCATGAGAAACTGTGCGGGGGTTTGAGGAGAAACCGTTGGAAGATACAAAATGTAGGCGGTGGGTCAGGTAGGAATGGAACCAGTCAAGGACTTGAAGGTTGAGGTGGGACGAAAGACGTTGGAGGAGGATGGTGTGATCGACTAAGTCGAACGCAGCAGACAGGTCAAGGAGGACGAGGAGGCAAAGGGAGCCCTGGTCACAGGCGGTTAGGATGTCATTAGTGACCTTGACCAGGGCAGTTTCCGTGCTGTGAGCAGGGTGGAAACCTGATTGGAGGGGTTCAAGGAGTGAGTGAATTGAGAGGAAGGAGCGGAGCTGGGAGGCAACCACTCTTTCAAGGACCTTAGATAAAAATGGGAGGTTGGAGATGGGTCGGTAGCTTGATGGCTGCGATGCATCAAGGGAGGGTTTTTTCTGGATAGGGGTGATGGTGGCTGTTTTAGGGGAGGTAGGGGCGGTGCCTGAGGAGAGGGAAAGGTTGATGGTGTCAGAAATAAGCGGGGCCAAAAGGTGGAGGTGTGGAGGAGGGGGGTGGGGATGGGGTCCAATGAATTCGTGGTGGGTTTCATGGAGGTGATTATTTTAGTGATTGAAGACGGGGAGGTGGGGATGAAAGTATGAAAGGAGGGGTGGATGGGGGGTTGAAATAACGGATGGAGGGGAGGAGGTGGAGGAGAGGTGGGGGGAGGAAACCGCAGAGCGGATTCTCTCTACTTTGGACTCGAGGAAGTCCAACATCTCCTCGCAACGTTCGTTTGAGGAGAGGATCTGATTCTTGAAGGCATCATCAAACAGGTTTGCATATTTGCTGGGCGGAGCCTAACACATCAAACTACGCATCCGAAGAAAACAAAGCCAAAACACTCAGCTGCTTTTCTGAGTTCAGCAGCAAGACGAAAAGTTCTTGTTCCCCAAAGCTTCACAATGCCACCGTTCGGTCGAGTATCGCTTATTGTTTTCGTGCTTGGTGTCTACTACAGATTCTGAGCTACTGAACTACAGGACTGTGGCTTGCTAGGCCAGGTCTCGAAAGACTGATCTACAGGGATTCACAGTGAACGGCACTGTGTAAGTCTGTGTATTAGATCTTTATTTGGGGAGAACAGGTCTGTTGGGTTATGGGGAGAGAGCTGGGCACTGGGATTGAGTTGCTCTTTTCAAACAGCCGGCACAGACTAGATGGGCCGATTGGCCTCCTTTTGTGCCGTAAGATTCTATGATTCTATGAAATGTATATGTACTTTCTTCCAAACAGCCATGAAAGAAGTGATGGGGAAAAAGCAGTTGTTGTCCAGGGAACCAATAGTGACGGTCAGGAAACTTGCTTGCAATTTGATACGACACAAAGGCTGTTTTGATAGAGGGGATTGAATTCCAATCCGTCACCACAATCCAATGTTGATTACAGCAGTTACGCTATGAGGAAGCTGTGATATTACAACAACAACTTCAACAACGACAACAACTTTGATTTATGTAGCACCCTCCACGTCGACGGCATCTCAGAGCGCTAATTTAATTAGAGCGCTATTAATTTGCATTGCTGGATTCCTTTCGTGATAACAATCTTTTCCGTTTGGCACAGCGCTTCATTGGAAGCTATTGGTAGCTCCGATATTCAGTTTGGTCAAAAAAAATAACAAAATCTACATTGATAGATGGTGAAGACATGGAAGTCATTTAAAGGAGACTTGATGGCAGATAACAACAACAACAACAACTTAAACTTACAAAGCACCTTTCACGTCAGGAGGACGTCCCAAGGCGCAGCACAGGAGGTGTGTGACCCGAGCTGGGAGGGGAGTGTTTGGGAAGGGGTGAAACACGTAGGGGAGGTCGAGAAGTTCAGGGGGGAACAAAAGGCACGGTCGAAGTGGATAGTCTTCAAACTGGCCTTGAAAGAGGAAAGGGAAGAAACGAGACGGAGGGATTGGGGGATGGAATTTCACAGGGTGGGAGCGGAGAAACTGAAAGCCCGGCCACCGATGGTGGGGCGGTTCGGGCGGGGGACTTGGAGCAGGCCAAGTCCTGCTGAACGGAGTGTCCGGGTGGGCTTATAGGGGGAAAGTAAATCAGTTAAGCAGGGTGGGGCAAGGCAGTGTAAGGCCTTGAGGGTGAGGACGAGGATCTTGAACTCGATCCTCTGGAGAATGGGGAGCCAGTGGAGACGGGCGAGGGTGGGGGTTATGTGGTTGCGGAGGCGGGTGCGGGATAATACACGGGCTGCAGAGTTTTGGATGACCTGCAGCCTGTGAATGGAGGAACTGGGGAGGCCGACGAGGAGAGAGTTTCCGTAGTCCAGCCGTGAGGTGATGTACGCGTGCACGAGTGTTTCGGCAGCGCGGGGGGTGAGATAGTTGCGGAACCTGGCAATGTTGCGCAGGTGGAAATAAGCGGTGCCGGTCAAGGCACGGATGTGGGGGAGGAAGGAGAGTTTATGGTCGAACGTGATGCGAGGTTCCTGACTGGCTTTGTGAGGTGGAGAGTACAGCCTTGGATGTTGAGGCTGTCAGCGCCCGATGCGCGGAGGCGCTTGCTTAGCCAATCAGGAGGGCCTCGGTCTTACTCACATTCAATTGGAGGAAGTTGTCCCTCGTCCAGGACTCAATGTCGGACAGACATGCTGCCAGAACATCGATGGTCTGGGGTTGAGGGATGAGGCAGAAAGGTACAGCTGGGTGTCGTCCGCATATATGTGGAAATTTACCCCATGTTTGCGGATGACATCGCCCAGAGTGATTGTGTAAATGGTGCAAAGGAGGGGGCCAAGCCCTGGGGGACGCCATGAGAAACTGTGCGGGGGTTTGAGGAGAAACCGTTGGAAGATACAAAATGTAGGCGGTGGGTCAGGTAGGAATGGAACCAGTCAAGGACTTGAAGGTTGAGGTGGGACGAAAGACGTTGGAGGAGGATGGTGTGATCGACTAAGTCGAACGCAGCAGACAGGTCAAGGAGGATGAGGAGGCAAAGGGAGCCCTGGTCACAGGCGGTTAGGATGTCATTAGTGACCTTGACCAGGGCAGTTTCCGTGCTGTGAGCAGGGTGGAAACCTGATTGGAGGGGTTCAAGGAGTGAGTGAATTGAGAGGAAGGAGCGGAGCTGGGAGGCAACCACTCTTTCAAGGACCTTAGATAAAAATGGGAGGTTGGAGATGGGTCGGTAGCTTGATGGCTGCGATGCATCAAGGGAGGGTTTTTTCAGGATAGGGGTGATGGTGGCTGTTTTAGGGGAGGTAGGGGCGGTGCCTGAGGAGAGGGAAAGGTTGATGGTGTCAGAAATAAGCGGGGCCAAAAGGTGGAGCTGGGTGTGGAGGAGGGGGGTGGGGATGGGGTCCAATGAATACGTGGTGGGTTTCATGGAGGTGATTATTTTAGTGATTGAAGACGGGGAGGTGGGGATGAAAGTCTGAAAGGAGGGGTGGATGGGGGTTGAAATAACGGATGGAGGGGAGGAGGTGGAGGAGAGGTGGGGGGAGGAAACCGCAGAGCGGATTCTCTCTACTTTGGACTCGAGGAAGTCCAACATCTCCTCGCAACGTTCGTTTGAGGAGAGGATCTGATTCTTGAAGGCATCATCAAACAGGTTTGCATATTTGCTGGGCGGAGCCTAACACATCAAACTACGCATCCGAAGAAAACAAAGCCAAAACACTCAGCTGCTTTTCTGAGTTCAGCAGCAAGACGAAAAGTTCTTGTTCCCCAAAGCTTCACAATGCCACCGTTCGGTCGAGTATTGCTTATTGTTTTCGTGCTTGGTGTCTACTATTCCCATCTTTCTTCCGCCACAAATGGTGAGTTTTTTTTAATCATATCCCAGCCAGGCTTTGGTTGTACTAACTCCTTGCTTGTCGGTCTCCCCACCCCCCCCAACCCCCCAACCAACTCTCCAGCTCTTGTCCTCCTCTCCCACGCCAGGCTCTGTGACTCCCATCGATCACCCGCAATTGGCAGCCGCGTTTCGCCCACAAATATACAGTCTATTCCACTTTACAGTATAGTCTGTGACGCGCTTTGAGATGTTGATAAGATGTGAAAAGCGCTGTATCAAATGCAAGGATTATTATTATTATTATTGTTTTTATTAACCCCCCACCCTCAGACGCCCGACTCCGCTGGCTTCCCATCCCTCACAGGATACAGGCTGAAATCCTCATCCTCTCCGTCCGCTCCCTGTCAGAATGAACCAAGCGAATAATAACAAATAATTATATAATCCTTGCATTTGATATAGCACCTTAATCACTTCTCTCCACCCCCACACTCCGGAAATCCATCCCGCAATCCCTTCGCCTCGCTTCCTCCCTTTCCTGCTTCAAGGCCGGTCTCAAGACCTTCCTCCTCAACCGTGCCTTCCGCTCCCCTACCTCTCTCTTCTCTCCTACTCTCCTGCCTCCTGGTCCTACCCACCCCACCACCCACCAGCTCAGATCCCAACTAGGCCTCTCAGGGCCTCGGGACATCTTCCCGTTGCGAAAGGCATCTACAAATGTGATTTTCTTGTTCTTGAAGCTCTTCCATTGTGTGTCCTTCCCAGATCGCCACATCTATCAGGAATGGTGCAGTTGCAGTCACCAAAATGGGGAATTGTTTAACATAACTTGGAATTTTGCCTACGATGGCTTGGATATAATGCACTTTGACAATATTAACGAGACCTTTATCGCGACCAGTGTCTTGACACTCAGTGAGATTGCATGGAGGAACAAGGACCCAGAGCACATCATTACCATACAGATATTAATCAAAGAAAAATGCATGGTGGTGAAACAGGCCGCCATCAACAGCAACACTAAGTTTGGGAGCCCTGGTAAGGTTAATGTGAGGTGCTTTGAAACAACTCGATTTCAAGATTCTTACACTTGTCTTCAAATTCCTCTACGGCCTTGTTCCTCCCTACCTCTATACATTTCTCTCCTCTGACTCCACTGAGTAGGCCAGCTCTAACCTGTCCCCCAACCTGCCTGTTCCTGCCCACCCCATCATGGGTTGTTGGGCATCAAAACTGAGAGGCTTATTAGGAAAATAGAGGCCCACGGCGTTAAACGGACAGTGGCAGCGTGGATCCACAACTGGCTGTGAGACAGAAAGCACAGAGTTGTGGTGAGTGGCTGTTTTTCAGACTGGAGGGAAGTGTGCAGTGGCGCCCCCCAGGGATCGGTATTGGGACCACTGCTCTTTTTAATATACATTAATGATTTGGATTTGGGTTTAGGGAGTACGGTTTCCAAGATTGCAGATGATACTAAGTTAGGGAGAATAGTAAACAGTGAGAAGGATAGTATAGATAAAATGGTAAAGTGGGCAGACGCATGGCAGATGAAGTTTAATGCAGAAAAGTGTGATGTGATACATTTTGGGAGAAGAAATTAGGGAAGGCAATATAGGCTAGATAATACAATTTTAAGGGGTGTGAGGGAACAAAGATACCTGGGGATTTGTGTTACTGACTCTTTGAAGGTGGCAGGTCAGGTAGACAAAGCCAATAAGAAGGCATATGGGATACTCGGCTTTATAAATAGGGTTATAGAATACAACAGTCAGGAAGTAACCTCTCTAAAACTTTTGTTAGGCCTCAGATGGACTATTGTGTCCAATTCTGGTCACCACACTATAGAAAGGATGTTAAGGCTTTGGAAAGGGTACAAAGAAGGTTTACTATAATGGTACCATGATTGAGGGACTTCAGTTATGAGGAAAAACTAGATAGGTTAGGTTTATTCTCTTTGGAACAAAGAAGGTTGAGAGGAGACCTAATAGAGGTTTCTAAAATCATGAGTGGATTCGACAGGGTGAATAAGGAAAAACTGTCTCCACTGGTGGGCGAGTCACAGACTCGTGGTCATAAATTTAAAATAGTTTCAAAACAAAGCAGAGGGGAGCTGAGGAGAAATGTTTACACTCAGCGGTTTGTTTGAATCCGGAATGTATTGCCTGAAAAGGCGGTGAAGGCCGATTCGACAACAGCTTTTAAAAGAGAATTAGATCTTTAGTTAGGGAGAACAGGTCTGTTAGGTTATGGGGAGAAAGCTGGGCAGTGGGATTGAATTGCTCTTTTCAAAGAGCCAGCAGAGACTAGAATGGCCTCCTTTTGTGCCACAAGATTCTATGATCTAGCCTTTCTGCTCCCACCCTTTGAAACTCTGTAATTCGCCAACTTCCCACTCTTCTTTGAAGGATCATCTCAAGACCTGCCTCTTCGACCAAATGGTCCTTTGGTCACCCTCCGATACCCTCCACATTCCCTGCCCTCCATCCCCTCTAGATCCCAATCCACAGCTCAGGTCCAAATCCCTGCCTGTCCAGCCGAGCACCACGGGATGTCCTCCTGATGTGAGAGAATATGTGATCAATGTCGTCACATAGTGACATGTGTCGTGTGTTGTTGTTGTTATTTCACAGCTCGACCAACTGCCAAAATCTACATTCAGAGGAGAGAAGGCCGGAGTCATTTGGTTTGTTTCATTAAGAACTTCTTCCCCTCGACAATTGAAGTCAAATGGATGAAAAACCAACAATACATCCACACAAGCCTCACCACTAGGGCTTTACCCCAGAGAGATGGGACATACCAGATACAAAGCACCCTGATATTGGACAGAGAGCCAGATGAATCATACGCTTGTGAACTGGAGCATGAGAGTAGTGGGAAACAGATAGTGTACCTGGGTAAGTTCCACTCTTGAAAGATTGGTTAGGCCCGAAACTCTGCGGGCCAACTCATCCCCACTAAACTCAGGCCTCCCCATCACCGCAGTCCTCGCCAGGCTCCACTGGCTCCCTAACACCAAATTGATCGATTACAAGATCCTCTCTCTCATCTTCAAACCCCTTCACCCCTACAAGCTTACTGTCCACTCCACCACCCGCTGCCTCCGCTTCATTAACTCTAATGTCCTGCTTGCCCTCGCCCCCCACCCACCCTCCCCACCTCCCACACCCACCATCGGTGGCTGCACTCTCAGTCACCATGTCCCAGAAACTCAAGAATGCACTTATCTTCTTGCTTTGGACAGTGATGCCGCCGGCTGATATGAACAAAGCTTTGTTGGTGATTGGGGTGGTTCTGGGAGTTGGGGGCATTGCTGCTGCAGCCATGACTGGGTTCCTGTACCAACGCTCTTTACAAGGTAACCAGTCACACAAACTACTTGTTGTTCAACTACTTCTTACACCACTTAACTAGTTTGGTGGGTGGGTAGATGGTTGGGTTAGATGGGTAGGTGTTTGATTAGGTGGTTGGATAGATGGATAGGTGGTTGGTTACTTAACCGATCTACTCTCCCCCTACACACCCACCCGGACCCTCCGTTCAACAGGACTTGGCCTGCTACAAGCCCCCCGCTCGAACTGTCCCACCATCGGAGGCCGGGCTTTCAGTTTCTCCGCTCCCACCTTATGGAATGCCATCCCTCAATCCCTCCGTTTCATTTCTTCCCTTTCCTCTTTCAAGGCCGGTTTGAAGACTTTCCTCTTCGATCGTGTCTTTTGTTCCACCCCGAACTCTTCTCCCTCCCCTTCATGTTTCACCCCTTCCCAAACACTCCCCTCCCAGCTCGGGTCACACGCCTCCTGTGCAGCGCCTTGGGACGTCCTCCCGACGTGAAAGGCGCTCTATAAATGTAAATTGTTGTTGTTGTTGTTGTTGGGTATGTGTGCACTCTGAGACACTGTCCAGTGTGGAGGATGCTATATAAATCAAAGTTGTTGTTGTCTGTGTGTGTCAGTGAGTGTGTGTGTGGGTGTGTGTGGATGGAACAGTGTGTTCCTCAGCTTTTGTACTTTGGTTTCACAGCCGCTAACTCCTCTCTCCCCATACAGTGTACCCCTCACGGTGGAATCATGGGTCAGGTAAGGCAGATGGACTCTTCTTAATACTAATGATCCTTGCATTTGTCACAGCGTCTTATTGTCTATATGTGTTGTACACAAAGAAACTTGTCTATCTTGGCCTGTCCCACCCTGGAATCGAACCCAGGTCATCTCACTCTAATCACCATGCTACAGGACTCCTCATATTATTGTGAAGAAAGAGGAGGTGAAGGCAGGGGGGAGGGTTGCGTGTGTGAGGGTATATATGTTTCACCATATCTGATTCCTGATTCCTTTCTCCAGTATGTTTTAGAAGACAAGTGACACGACCAAACCAGCTCAGCGTACACTCAACCACCTCAGGATCCTCCGACAACAGCGGCTCCTCTGGTAAGACTACCAGGCAAGCAGGACACATCCAAGGAACAGGATGTGTCTGAGAGGCCACTCAGCCCATCAAGCCTGTTCCGCCATTCATAGAATCTTACAGCGCAGAAGGAGGCTATTTGGCTCACCAATTGACTGACTGTTGGGTAAATGTGGAGTGGGGAAACTTTCCCTAAAACCACTCGTGAATCGATTCCAGGTATCACTTGCAAGGCAAAAGCTCTGACAACCTAACTAGCAGGACTCCGAGTGCAGAAAACAGATTCATGGGAGGAGATTGTGAGGCGTGGAGGGCGCTATATAAATCGAAGTTGTTGTTGTTGTTGTTGTTGATGATGATTTTAACTATTTGGGGAGTGAGGAAACTCAACTCAAATCATGTCAGTCCACACTTCTGAGATGGAAAGCTTTAAGTGCATAGACTGCAGGTTATTGGAGTCCCACAGAGTAGTGGTTAGAGCACTCGCTTCACACGTGAGAGGACCTGGGTTCAATTCCAGGGCTGGGAGAAACCATGGCAAGTTTCATTGCTCTTCTCACACACACTCTTTACCTAGCAGGAAGTAGGAACACACACGTTAGTCAATTGTCGGATCACTTTCCTGGGATTAATAATCTGTTCACATAGTAATAAATTGGTCATTGCAATCAACGGCTGTCTGTGGGGACGCTGCTGTGTCGAACTGGCTGCCATGTTTTGCCCACAAATGCATAGTCAATTCACCTTTCAGTGAATTCTGTGAAGCGCTTTGAGTTATCTTGAAGATGTGAAAGGTGCTATATCAAATGCAAGGATTATTATGATGATGACACACAGATAGACAGATGGACAGACAGGCGGACGCACAGACGGAGAGACCGAAACCAATCTGAATTCTGAATTTCTTTTCCTTTAGGTGATGGTTTGACCACGAAGTCAGGCTAAGGGTTAGATGAGCTGCTGTAAGATTTTCCGTGGTTTTCTCTCCTGGAAATAGTTACAGAGCCGCCTATTCTACAGCACAGGCTCCATCATGAAATGAAGTGGTCACTTTCATTCCCGCTACAATCTACTGTCCTGCTGAGCTGATGACATTGACACACACTGAGATACTGGCCACAGTAAGCCCAAATGACCTGCGTAGCCAAGATGCAACTGGGTAAAGAGTCCTCTCCCCACTGCTCTTTCCAGCTCCCCCACCTCATCCCCCACCTCACCTCCGCATTCTTACTCCATCACTCACTGCCCCCCTTCTTAACTCTGCAACCTCCTAACCCATTACCAACCTGCCCACTTCCTCCGCTGAGCATGCTCTGGCCAGCTTTACGTCCCCTGCCTTGCCTGCCCCACCATTGGCCTTCAGTTGTTCTTCTCCCACCCTCTGGAACTCCATCCCGCTGTCCATTCAGCCTATTTCCTTACCTCCTTCAAGACACTTGTTCCATCCATCCCTTGCCTCCTTCAAGATCCACCTCAAGACCCTCCTCTTTAACCATGCTTCAAATCAACCTCCTTCCCTCCCCACTGTCCTCCACACCCTACTCCCCAAACCTTTCTCCCAGCTCAGGTCCAAAATCCTTGGCACCTAGGGACGTCCTCCCAAAGTGAAAGGCCCTATACAGTATAATGTTGTTGTTATTTGTCGGATACTGCTGTACAAAAATTGGCTGTCGTGTTTTACCCACAAAATATACATTCATTACACCATTACACCACTAGTTTCCAAACTACTTTGAGATACCTCAACGACATGCTAAGATGGTGTATCAAATGCAAGGATTACTATTATCCTGGCCAGGATCCACCTGCTCCCCATCACCAAATGGATCGACTACAAGATCCACACATACGTGCAAATCACTTCACTCCAACTCTCTGACCACCCACCCACACCGAACCGCCTCTCTGTCTAATCCACCAACCAAGCAGCTCCACTGGTCTGGCTCTGGCCTCCCGATGGTCCCTTGCACCGTCCGCCCTACCATTGGAGGTCGCGCTTTTTTCAAGTCCCGCCTGAAAACCTTCATCTTTGACCATACTTATGGCTACCTTAAGTGCACACTCATTCGCTACCTGGCGGGACGCATCTGCTTACCTAATTCCAGCATTAGGCACAGGTTGGCTAGACCCCAGAGTGTGCATTGGAGCAACTGCTGGAGTCTAACCAGCTAAACCTACATAGTTTGCCATTGTCTCAATGTGCCTGTAGTCTGCTTCCATTATCAAATAAAATCTTATTTCTTATCTTTGAAGATCCTTGCAGTTCTTACTGTACAAATTTCACTTTCCCCTCAGTACTAACCTTCGCTAAATACAAAAATATCCCAGCTTACCTAGGAGTGTGCATGCAGTGTAGAGAGAGCTTGATTGTGTCACTAACCATGACCTGGGGGAGTGGATGGATGCACAGTGTGGAGGGAGCTTTACTGTGTCTCTGACCCTGTCTGGGAAGTGTGAATGATGTTTGCGTGGAAGGTGTTTTATTTTGTCTGTCCTTCCTCAAGTTCTGTCTCTCTCGAACCTGAGCCGACGGTGATCTGGGAGCACTAAAGGTATTAAGAGTCCCATCATAAAATCCATGAGTGAAAACAGGCAAAAAGAACACAGAAGTTTCTGGTATGATACAAGCACAACTGGTCGCGAAATGAGAAACCTATCCTCCTGATGTGAAAGGGGCTCAATAAATGTAATGTTGTTGTAATTTATTGCATTGATATCATCATAGAGTTGTACAGAATAGAAGGAGGCATTAGTTCCCATTGTGTTTGTGCCGGCTCTTTGGAAAGTCCACATTTTCAAACAACTTGCATTTACTGTATACTATCTAAGCTGACAGAGGTGGGTGGAGTAAGGAAACTTGCCCAACATATTGCTCTGCGCAGGAATGTCTCTCATTTATGAGGTGAGTGTTCTAACCACTGAGCTACATCTTATCCTGACAGGTTGGTGTCAAAACATCTCAAGTATTTTGAGGTAAAGATATCTTGCTAAAATGCTTGTAACTTTCTAGAAGGAAGCGTACAATTCGCCATAAAACACCCTGATTTACCGGTACAGTGACTCTATCTCTGCAAACAACATTTTGAAAAGTCAGCAAGCCGTGAAACATCAAGTATCCAAAGAATGGAGAAGTAATAAATAAAAAAGAGTCTTGCAACGTATGGAAAGTTTCAAGTTTCTGCCGATACTTCATAATTAATGATAATAATCTGTGCATTTGATAATAGTGCTTTTCACATCTTATCGATGTCTCAAGGCGCTTCACAGAATATATTGCAAAGTGAATTGACTGTATTAATATTTGTGGGAGAGCGAAATACGGCAGCCAATTGCGCACAGCAGTGTCCCCCACAAACAGTCAACAGTGGGTTCCACCAATTCACCAATTCTTTATTATTGGGGGTTTTCTGACAATTATTCGGTGTGTGTGTGAGTGTGTGTGAGTGTGTGTAGAGTAAGGAAAATGGTAAATGTCATCGTAATAAATGGCTTCCCTGTCTCCTCAATCTCTTTGCTGCCTTTGTCAGTCTGCCCTCCTCCACCACCTTACCTCTCACTTTAACCATCAAGGTTCTGTCCTTGAATGCAAATCTACTCTCTCAGGCTTTGCGACCACATCACTCCCTCCCTCGCCCGTCTCCACTGGCTCCCCGTCACCCAGACGATCGAATTCAAGATCCTCGTCCTCACTTTCAAGGCCATTCACGGCTATCTCTCTGACCTACTGTCTCTCTATCAACCTGCCCACACCATCTGTTCAGCAGCCTCAGGCCTGCCCTGCGTCCACCGTCCTAACCGCCCAACCATTGGCAGCCAGGCTTTCAGCGACTCTGCTCCCACACTGTGGAACTCCATCCCACAATCCCTCCAACTCGCTTCCTCCCAATCCTCCTTTCAAGGCCGGTTTCAAGATCTTTCTCTTCGACTGCGCTTTCAGCTGCCCTACTAACTCTTCCCACTCTCCCATTCTCCTTCCTCCTACCCTCCCCCCACCCCCCCCCGCTCGGGTCCTGACCTGACTGTTCAGCGTTTTGGGATGTCCTCCCGACGTGAAAGTGCAATGTTGTTGTTGTTGTTGTTATACCTCAGGCATTGGCAGCATCAACATCCACGGTTACAATCCACCTCACCAAGCCTATCAGGAGCCTGGGCATCTTGCTCGACCCTCAACTGTCCTATCTTCCCATATCTGTACCATGACTTCTGCCACCTCTATAAAATTGCCCAACTCTGCCATTGCCTCACCCCTCAGGCTGCCAGAACTTTCATACACACATTCATCACCTCAGGGTTTGACTACGACAATTCCCTCCTTGTCGGCCTCACCAACTCTTCCCTCCACAAGCTGTAGATCATCCAGAATTCTACAGCTCGTGTCCTCTCACATACCAGGCTCAGTGACCACATCACCCCCAAGTTAAGGGTCGGTCGATATGGAAATGTTCCAATTTAGATAAATCAATGGGCTCATATCGAGATATACCGATATATCTATATTTTCGGGGGTTTCGTACTGCGCATGCGCGCGCATCGCAAGGTGCGCACACATTCGGAGGTGCGTGCGCATTCGTGGCCTATTTCCTCAGGAGGTAAATATCTCTCTCTCTTTGTGTCTCTTACACTCACTCTCTCCATCTCTGTGTTTTTCTGTCTGTGTCTCTGTGTCTCTCTCCTCTCTCACATCCACCCCCATCTCTATTTATCTATCTGCATATTATCACATCGACCCCGTCTCCCCCCCCGCTATTTGTCTCTTATCCAACCCCCCTGCCGCCATCCCTCCCCGCCCCGCCGCCGTCCCCCTCTCCCCACACCACACACGCCGCCGTCCCTCTCTCCCCCCAGCCCTCATTGCCATGTACCTACCCCACCGCCAACCCTCAATGCCATGTTCCTCACTCCCCCCAGCTCTCACTGCCACTCAATCACCATGCCTCACTGCCACTCACTACCCAAACCCTCACTGCCACTCGCCAGCCCAACCCTCACTGCTAAGTACCCACTCCTCTCCAAAACCCTCACTGCTACTCACTACCCCAACCCCCATTGCCTCTCACCACCTCACCCCCCACTGCCACTCACCAGTCCAACATTCACTGCCATGTGCCCCCATCCCACCAACTGTCACATGCTGTCCTTCCAACTGCCACGTGCTCCCCTCACACCAACTGTCACGTGATCTCCATCCCCCTCTAACGGTCGCTGTCACATGTTTACTCTGATCCCTTTTACGTCTCCGTGTCTCCGATCTCCAGTAATTATACTACAGGCGTGGTTTGATTTCCGGAAGGGCGAACCTTGGGCTAGCTTCTTTACTCCACATGCTTGATCTTATTGTCTCTAGAAAACCCCCCAATAATAATTGGAACTCAATCCAAGACTGTTTGTGGGACACTGCTGTGTGCAATTGGCTTTCGCTTTTCGCCCACAAAATATACAGTCAATTCACTCTGTAGCATATTCATTGAGGCGTTTTGAGATTCATAGATTCATAGATTCATAGAATTTTACGGCACAAAAGGAGGCCATTCGGCCCATCTAGTCTGTGCCGGCTCTTTGAAAAGAGCGATTCAATCCCACTGCCCTGCCCGCTCCCCATAGCCTAATAGACCTGTTCTCCCTAAATAAAGATCTAATTCCCTTTAAAAAGTTGTTATCGAATCAGCCTCCACCACCTTTTCAGGCAATGCATTCCAGATTCGAACAACTCGCTGAGTGAAACAATTTCTCCTCAGCTCCCCTCTACTTCGCCTTGAAACTATTTTAAATCTGTGACCATGAGTCACAGATTCGCCCACGAGTGGAAATAGTTTTTCTCTATTTGCCCTGTCGAAACCCCTCATGATCTTATAAACCTCTATTAGGTCTCCCCTCAATCTTCTCTGCTCCAGAGAGAATAACCCTAGCCTATCTAGCCTCTCCTCATAGCTGAAGTCCCTCAATCCTGGCACCATCCTAGTAAATCTTCGTTGTACCCTTTCCAATGCCTTCACATCCTTTCTGTAGTGTGGTGACCAGAATTGAACACAGTATTCCAGCTGAGGCCTCACCAAAGTCTTATAGAGGTTAGTCAGCACTTCCTGACTTTTGTACTCTATACCCCTATTTATAAAGCCTAGTATCCCATATGCCTTCTTAACAGCCTTAGACAAGGCTGTTAAGGTGGCAGGACAGGTAGACACCTGTCCTGCCACCTTCAACGAGTCACTAACACTATCCCCAGGTCTCTCTGTTCCTTCACACCATTTAAAATTGTACTATCTAGCCTATATTGCCTCCCTTCATTTCTTCTCCCAAAATGCATCACCTCACACTTCTCTGCATTAAACTTCATCTGCCATGTGTCTGCCCACTTTACCAATTTGTCTATATCCTCTTGCAGATGGCTACTGTCCTCCTCACTATTTACTATTCTCCCTAACTTAGTGTCATCTGCAAACTTGGAAACTGTACTCCGTACACCCAAGTCCAGATCATTGATGTAGATTACGAACAGCAATGGTCCCAAAACCGATCCCTGTGGCACACCACTGCTCACTTCCCTCCAGTCTGAAAAACAGCCGCTCACTACAACTCTTCTGCTTTCTGTCTCGCAGCCAGTTGTGGATCCACGCTGCCACTGTCCCTTTTACGCCATGGGCCTTTAATTTCCTAATAAGTCTCTCATGTGGCACTTTGTCAAATGCCTTTTGAAAGTCCATGTAAACTACATCAACTGCGCTACCATTATCCACCCATTCCGTTACCTCATCAAAAAATTCTATCAGATTTGTAAGGCAAGATTTGCCTTTAACAAATCCATGTTGACTGTCCTTTATTAGCCTATATCTTTCTAAGTGAAGATCTACCTTGTCCCTGATTATGGACTCTAGAAGTTTGCCCACTACCAACGTTAGACTGACTGGTCTGTAGTTACCAGGCTTGTCCTTCTGCCCCTTTTTATACAAGGGAGTAACATTAGCTATCCTCCAGTCCTCTGGCACGACCCCTGTGTCCAAGGAAGATTGAAAGATCGTGGCCAGAGTCCCTGCTATTTGCTCCCGTGCCTCCCTTAGTAACCTAGGGTGCATCCCATCCGGACCAGGTGACTTATCCACCTTGAGTGACGTCAACCTTTTTAGAACTTCCTCTCTGGTTATAATTATTCTATCCATTTCTCCTACCCTCTCCTCCAATGCCTAGAATTTGTGAGAAACATTATAGGATTATTATTACTATTAATAAACACACTGTCTACTCTGATCCCTGTCATGTTTCTGTGTCTCTGATCTCCACGCTGGACGGTAACAGTCTGACCGATGGCTGCGTTGATGATCTGTTCCCCGCTCTCAGTACAAGCCGCTCACTGAGGCAGCTGGGCCTGTGGTCTAACTCCTTCACAGACGCCTCTGTCCCCGCTCTCCGCCGCCTCACACTGACCTGCACCAGCCTGGAGAGGATCAGGTGAGTGTTTGTGTCAGTGTTTAATATGTTTCAAACTCTGTGACCCCATCTCCCCCATCCTCGCCGACTCCATTGTCTCTCCATCATCCAGACGATCCAATGCAAGATCCTGGTCCTCACATTTAAAGCCCTCCACAACCTCGCCCCACCCTACTTGCCCACCATCCGCTCAGCAAGCTCTTGGATGCTCCATGTCCCCCGACCCACCTGCCCCACAACCAGCGGATGAGCCTTCAGCCACTCTGCCCCCAACCTCTGGAACCCAGTCCCTCCGCTCGCCTCCTCCATGGTCTCCTTCAAGTCTCGCCTCAAGATTCTCCTCTTCGATGGCCCCATGGGCAACTCCTATTCCCCCCCACCTTCCCCCCCACCTCCCGCCCATCCTCAGCTCGGATCTGAAGCATTAACTGTCCAGCGCCTTGGGACGTCCTCCTGGCGCGAAAGGCACTATACGTGTCATTTTGTAGTTAAACACTCGGAGAAAGGGTTTGGTTATCAGAATGGAAAAGAAGTGATTCATTTCTTGATTAAAACTGGGACATGGAGAATTTCCCGTTCACATTGTGATCAGACGTTTATTTGCTGTTCGATGTGTTTCAGGCTGTTGAGGTGTCAGTTCAGTTCAGACGGAGAGAATCGGCTGTTGCCACTGCGGGGATTCAGAGCTGGGCTGACAGTAAAGGTGACAATGAATGAATGAGGCTGTGATTATCCAACCTTTCAGTGATATCTACAACAACAACTTGGATTTATATAGCGCCCTCCACGATGAGCGCTTCACAATAACGGATCCCGGGCCCGAGCCAAGGGCAGGGGGGAGAAAGGTGACTAAAGGTGCGATCGAAGAGAAAGGTCTTTAGCTGAGACCTGAGACTGGGGAGAGAGGGGAAGAGGCGAAGGGTGTGAGGGAGGGAATTCCAGAGCCTCGGTGTGCAGTGGCTGAAGGCACGGCCACTGATGGTGGAGCAGAGGATTCAGGGGACAAGGAGGAGGCCAGACCCGGTGGAGCGAAGGCAACGGGTACTGTTTTGAGGAGAGAGGAGGTCTGGGACGTAGGGGGTTGCAGAGGAGTGGAGGGATTTGAAAACAGCATCCCTCCTCTTGGATCTTGAAATCGATCCAAGAGGATAGAGAAATCTAATATATTTGATGCGCTTCTGGTTATTGAAGATATCAATATTGATTCCTGTCCCGTCCATGCTCAGTTATTATCCCTGACACATATGGACTGGCCAATCATCATTGGAGTCTCTCTCTGTCTCTCTCTCGCTCTCTTGGAATGTCTTCCCAACATGAAAGCTTGTATTCAAACCCCACCACTCCTCTGCACTGTCCCCTACTCACAGCATGGAGGCAGCGCTGGTCATAGTCTCTAAAGGACACTCTTAACATCTGTGATCAGGGCTCTTTCTGCCTCCTTGTCCTTCTCGACCTCTCTTGACCCCTTTACCACTGTCGAACATTCCATCCTCCTACACCGCCTCTCCTCCATCCTCAATCTCCACGGACCTGCCCTTGCCTGGTTCGACTCCTACCTCTCTCATCTCCTACACTTTGTCCCCACCATCAGTTTCTCTTCCAGCGGCCGCAATGTCACCTGTGGTGTCCCCCAGGGCTCTGTCCATGGCCCCTTATTTTTCAACATCTGTATGTTCTCACTTGGTGACATCATCTGCAGACATGTGGTTAACTAAACTCTATCTCTCTGCCTCTATGAATCTAGGTCTACCACTGTCCTGACAGACTGTCTGTCAGATATCAAGTCCTGGATGTGAGCTAACTTTGCACAGTTGAATGTCAACAAGATTGAGGCCGTAATGTGGCTCGCGCCAGTGCCTTCCTGCATCAGGAGCTGGCAGCATCAACCTCCATGGTTGCACACTCAACCTCACCAAGCCAGTCAGAAACCCAGGTGTCTTATTCGACCCTCAACTGTCTTTTCTCCCCAACATTCAAGCAATGACTCGCTCTGTCTTTCCCCATCTCCACAGCATTTCCCGACTCTGCCACTATCTCACTGAAACCTCATCTATGCCTTCATTGCTGGATTATTCCCATTTCATCCCTCCATAGGCTGCAGATAATCCAGAACTTTGTGGCCCATGTCCTCTACCATTCCAAACTCCACATCCCCATTTCCCCCATCCTTGCCCGACTCATTGGCTCCCCATCATCCAGAGGATCCAATTTAAGATTTTGGTCCTCACAACTTCACAACCTCACTCCACCCTACATCCGTGACCTCCTATCACCTTACCAACCTGCCCGCCCACTCCGCTCAACAGATTGACCTGTTCCACCTCCCCCGACCCACCTGCCCCACCATTGGTGGGCGAGCATTCAGCCAATCTGCCCCAACCTCAGGAACTCCTCACGCAGTCCCTCTGCTTCGCCTCTGCCGTTACCTCCTTAAGACTCCTCTTCGATGGACCCATCAGCAACTACTTACCCACCCCTTTCCTCCCCACCCTTTCCTCAGTTGGGTCTGAGGCAGTAACTGTCCAGCGCCTTGGGACGTCCTCCTGAATTGAAATGCATGTGTGTCTGAGCCTAGCTCAGTTGCTGTGTGTGTGTCAGCCTGGCTGACAGTTGCTGTGTGTGCGTGTGTGAAGCCATTTATCCTTCATCACCTTGACAGAGACAACATCAGCCTCTCTACCTCCCTCTCTCTCTATTTGCATCTCTGTCTCTCTCCATTTCTCCCTCTCTCTATCTCTCTGTGTCTCATTATCTCTCTGTCTCTCTCCGTCTCTCTGTAGCTCTCCATCTACCTGTCTCTCTATCTCCCTGTCTCTCACTATAATCTTTCGGTCTCTCTCCATCTCTCTGTCTCTTGCTATAATCCCTGCTCGTTCCATTTATGTCTCTCTCCATCCTGCTGACTCTTTCCATCTCTGTGTCTCTCTCCAACTCTCCATCTCACTATCTCTCTCTATCTCAATGTCTTTCTCTATCTCCCTGTCTCTCTCCATTTCTGTATCTCTGTATCTCTGTATCTCTGTATCCATCCGTCTGTCCGTCCGTCCGTTCGTCCATCCGTCCATCCATCTATCCATCCATCCATCCATCCATCCATCCATCCATCCATCCATCCATCCATCCATCCATCCATCCAGCCATCTATCTGTCTCTCGCTATCTCTCTGTCTCTCTACGTCTAGCTCGCTGTCTCTTGTTCCCACTGTCTCTCTCCATTTCCTCTGTCTCTCTCCAGAACTCCCTGTCTCTCTCTCTCTGTCTCTGTATCTCTCTGTCTCTCAGTGACCCCCACACACCGCGACTGAGCAAATCATTAACCATTTATTGTGATGTTACAGATTTTTTATTACTGAGGATTTTAGAACATCCGATCACGTAGAGAAACTAACTCAATTTCCCCTCCTCGCCACTCATATATTAATTATTCATTATTAATAATTCATTATTATTCATGATTCCACAATCTGTCCCTCATACACTCTCTCCACGCTCTCCTCTCCCCACCTGCCCTACTCCCCCTTCGCTTTCCTCGCCTTCCTCGCTCGCCAGCAACGCAGGACTAGGCCGCAGCCTGCTAGGAGCAGGCAGGCCGGAGCCAGGGCAGCGGTTAGGAGGAAACAGGCCACGTCGAGGCTGTGGTAGGCGGCCCAGCCCAGATCAGTGGCAGCGGCCGCGGGCCTCAGGTGAGGCGTCCCCTTGTGCCGGATCACGTATTCCACCCAGAAGACGGCCCGGTCCAGGGCGGGCTGGGGCTGGTCACGGTGCAGGCCCGACAGGCGCCTCATGTTGTCGGCGTAGGCCTGGTCGCCTAGCAACCGGTCCAGCGAGCGCCCAAACTCGCCGGGCCCCATCCCGGCCACATCCAGGACCAGGGCCCCGCCCCGGGCCTCCAGCCGCAGGAGGTTGTCGAACTGGTCGAATATGAGGGGGACGCCGAGGACGGGGACCCCGTGATAAATGGCCTCGTACACGCCATTGGTGCCCCCGTGAGACACGAAGGCCCTGGTCTTGGGGTGGCCGAGCAGGTCGTTCTGTGGTAGCCACGGCAACAGGAGGGTGTTGGGGCCTAGCCGGGCAGGCCGAGGCCCCGTGTGTCTCCACACCACCCGCTGGGGGAGGCGGGCGAAGGCTCCCGCCATCTCCTCGGTCACCCTGGAGGGCAGTGACCCCAGCAGGGTCCCCAGCGACATCACCACCACCCCGTGGGAGCCGGAACCGGCCACAAATTCCTCCAGGTCCTCGGGCAAGGCCCCGGCCGGTTTGCACTGGAAGCCGCCCACGTACACCATGTTGGGCATCGAGGGCCGTGGGAACTCGAACACAAAGTCCACCCTCATCAGCCACAGGTCGGCCGAGCGCAAGAGCGAGTCCACGTCGGAGCCGGGGCCTAGGTAACGCTCGCACAGACTGTTCAGCTTGGACGTGTAGTTGTAGTAGGTGCCCAGGTACAAGAGGTGCCAGAGGATGTTCTGGAGGCGTTGGAGGAAGGACATGGTGTCGGTGAGGCCCGAGCCGAAGATGGGAATGTAGGAGAGCGGTGAAGGGGCCATATCCATGTGGCCTTCGCCGTTGAACGTCCACCGGACGTTGTAGACCAGCGGGATCTTGAGGTGAGATGCCAACAATACCCCCAGGGGCAGTACTGGGTCGGTCAGCACCAGATCAAAGCTGGACTGCTCCAGCAGGCCCAAGAGCATCTGATTCTCAAAAACCAGAGTGACCAGGTCTAGTCCGTGGGCCTTTATGGATTTTATGATGTCCGAGTTGGCCTCGTTCATCTCTAAATCAGCCGACAGGGAGCGACCTCGCTCACGGATTGCCAGAGTCTTCTTGAGGTGCTCGTCCATGAAGTCCTGGCTGTCAAAGGTCTGGTTGAGATCTCTGGAGTCCACGGTCAGCGAGCGGTACAGAGGGGAGTCCTCCAAGATGTACCAGGAGCTCGAGGGCCTCAGGACAGTGAAACGGTGGCCCCTGAGGCTCAGGGCCTCCAACAGAATCTTCATGTTGACCCAGTGGCTCCCGTCCACAGGCACCACCAAGATGTGAGCAGCCTGCGATCCAGGAGGGGGCGCCAGAGAGCCCAGCAACAACAACAACAACACTCTCCCACAAGCCCTGGGAAACTCAAACTGCATCACAGCCATCGCTAGTCACTGGGTTGTGGTGGGGGAGGGGAGGGGGTGGAGGTGGACGAGGGAGAGGAGGCAGAGAAAGGAGTTTGTAGTTAGTTGAGTCTCATTATTATTGTGTCCACAGTACGAGGGCAAAAGAAACAGTCACTACACTACCCTGTAGCTCAGTGGTTAGAGCCCTGGTCGTGCAAGTGAGAGGACCTGGGTTCAATTCCTGGGCAGGACAGGGCGAAACGTTAGGCAAGACACTCATACACACACACCCACACACAGACGCATGCACACACTGACAGAAACACACACACACACAGTCACTATACTTTACAGTGTGTCCCTGTGAAGCGCTTTGAGACGTTTCTCTGTCTCTCTCACTCTCTCTCTCCCACAAAACGCACAGTCACTACACTTTATAGTATATCCCTATTAAAGTGCTTTGACGTCTCGCTAACGAGATAATGCGCCGGGTCAAATCTTAGCTTTAATTGTGATAATTAATTTACCTTAAGGAGAGAGCTCCACTTGCATTCTTTCTCAGTCTTTCTCAGTCTCAAAGTCTCTCTCGTTGGCTCTCTGATTTGTCAATTTCTGTCCCTTTCTCAGTTCATTACAAAATCCACCTCTCACTCTCTCCCTCAATCTCTCAGTCTCTCTCCCTCACTCGCTCTCTCTCTCTCAATCTCACTCGCTCTCTCTCTCCCCACTCACCCTCTCCGTCTCTCCTTCTTCTCAGTCTCTCCATCACTCTCTCACTCTTCCTTTCTCTCAGTCTATCTCGTTCTGTCTCTCTCTTGGTCCATCTTAAAGTCTATCTCCCTCTCTCCCTCCCTCCCTCCCTCCCTTCCTCACTCACTCACCCTCTCTCTCTCTCTCTCTCTCCCTCTCAAAGTCTATCTGTCACCCACTCTCCCTCCGTTCTCTCAGTCTCTCCCTGTCTCTCTCTCTCTCTCAGTCCATCTCAAATCTCTCTCCCTCCCCCTTTCTTTCTCTCTCCTTCTCTAATATCACTTCCTCCAGATCTAACTTTGGTCAAAACAAGATTTGGAACCTGATTATCGCTTCCTTGACAGAGAGCAATCAGGTCAAAGCCTCTAAACTTACCTTTGAGATCGCGCATTATCACATATTCTACATAGTGTCACAAAGCGCTTCACAGAATAGACTGGAAAGTCAACTGACTGTATGTTTGTGGGTGAAACGCGGCAGCCATTGCGCACATCAGCGTCCCCACAAACAGTCGATTTGTTTTTTGAGCGATTATGATTAGGCGCATAGGTGTGTGTGTATGTCTCTGTTTGTGTCTGTGTGTGTCTGTGTGTGTGTGTGAATCACAAGTTCTCACGCTTGTAAGGCAAGGGCTCTAACCACTGAGCTACAGAGTGAGACCTGTGTTCGAATCCAGGCCAGACAGTGCGAAACATTGAGTGAGGGAGGGATGGAGACAAAGGGCGAGAGGGGGAGGGAGGGAGGGAGAGGATTTGAACTGTATCCTCTAAGCGCTCTGAGACGCCGTCCGGCGTGGAGGGCACTATATACATCAAAGTTGTTGTTGTTGTTGTTGTTGTAAGTGATGGGGAGCCAGGGGAGGATGGGGTGATAGAAGAGAGATGGGAATAGAGTTGGGGTTAGTTAGGGAGAGTCAGTCAATGGGAGATAGAGTTAGGGAAGCTCACTCTATGGGAATAGAGTTAGGGAGCGTCACTACAAGCGGATGGAGTTAGGAAGCGTGAATCAATGGGGGATACAGTTAGGGTTATTCACTCAATGGAAAGACTTAGGGAACGTCACCCAATGTGAGTGTTGGGGCACGTCACAAAATCAATCAATCAAAAAACGAAACGGTGGAGAGTTAGGGAGAGTCATTCAATGGGGATAGTGTTTCAGCAGCTTTGGGGGTGAGGTCGTGGCGAAGTAGGGAAGTGTTGCGGAGGTGGGGAAAGGCGTGAGACGTGTGTTCGAATCCAGGCAGGTCAGGGGGAAACCATGGGCAAGTTTCCTTCCTCCACACGCACATACACACACACATACGCACACACACCTAATAGTAATTCCTCCCAAAAAGAAAAACACAATAATAAAAATAGGTAATTTTCAACCCAAGACTGTTTGTGGGGACACTGCTGTGTGCAATTGGCTGCCACGTTTCACCCACACACATTAAGTCATTTATATTCCAATATATTCCGTGAAGCGTTTTGAGATCTCGATAACATGTGAAAAGCACTACATCAAATGCAAGGATTATTAATATTATTATTGTTACAGGAATAAATACAGATACTGTTGTTTAGAGAAGGTTCTTCAGCTGAGACCTGAAACTGGGAGGAGAGGGGGAGAGGAGAAGGGACTGTGTATGAGTGTGTAGGATTTACCCAAAGAACAAAACTTTCACAATAGATTTTCCAACGAGATAAGTTGCAAATGACATTCTACTTGTTTCCAATATTCCAAACAATATTTTGGACATTGATTCACTAACCATTTATTGTGATGTTAGAGATCTTTATTACTGAGGATTTTAGAACATCCGATCACACAGAGAAACTAACTCACTTTACCCTCTTTACCCATAATTTGTTATTAATTATTATTCGTTATTACACTATACACAACCCTCTGACCCTCATACACTCTCTCCCCCTCTCCTCTCCCCACCTGCCCTACTCCCCCTTCGCTTTCCTCGCCTTCCTCGCTGCCCAGCAACGCAGGACTAGGCCGCAGCCTGCTAGGAGCAGGCAGGCCGGAGCCAGGGCAGCGGTTAGGAGGAAACAGGCCACGTCGAGGCTGTGGTAGGCGGCCCAGCCCAGATCAGTGACGGCGGCCGCGGGCCTCAGGTGAGGCGCCCCCTTGTGCCGGATCACGTATTCCACCCAGAAGACGGCCCGGTCCAGGGCGGGCTGGGGCTGGTCACGGTGCAGGCCCGACAGGCGCTTCATGTTGTCAGCGTAGGCCTGGTCGCCTAGCAACCGGTCCAGCGAACGCCCGAACTCGCCAGGCCCCATCCCAGCCACGTCCACGACCAGGGCCCCGCCCCGGGCCTCCAGCCGCAGGAGGTTGTCGAACTGGTCGAACAGGAGGGGGACGCCGAGGACGGGGACCCCGTGATAAATGGCCTCGTACACGCCATTGGTGCCCCCGTGAGACACGAAGGCCCTTGTCTTGGGGTTGGCCGAGCAGGTCGTTCTGTGGTAGGCACGGCAACAGGAGGGTGTTGGGGCCTAGCCGGGCAGGCTGAGGCCCGGTATGTCTCCACACCACCCGCTGGGGGAGGCGGGCAAAGGCTCCCGCCATCTCCTCGGTCACCCTGGAGGGCAGGGACCCCAGCAGGGTCCCCTGCGACATCACCACCACCCCGTGGGAGCCGGAACCGGCCACAAATTCCTCCAGGTCCTCGGGCAAGGCCCCGGCCGGTTTGCACTGGAAGCCGCCCACGTACACCATGTTGGGCATCGAGGGCCGTGGGAACTCGAACACAAAGTCCACCCTCATCAGCCACAGGTCGGCCGAGCGCAAGAGCGAGTCCACGTCAGAGCCGGGGCCTAGGTAACACTCGCACAAACTGTTCAGCTTGGACGTGTAGCTGTAGTTGGTGCCGAAGCACAAGAGGCGCCAGACGATGTTCTGGAGGCGTTGGAGGAAGGACATGCGGTCGGTGAGGCCCGAGCCGAAGATGGGAATGTAGGAGAGAGGCGAGGGGGCCATATCCATGTGGCCTTCGCCGTTGAACGTCCACCGGACGTTGTAGACCAACGGGATCTTGAGGTGAGATGCCAACAACACCCCCAGGGGCAGTACTGGGTCAGTCAGCACCAGATCGAAGCTGGACTGCTCCAGCAGGCCCAAGAGCGTCTGGTTCTCGAAAACCTGAGTGACCAGGTCTAGTGTGTGGGCCCGCATGGCTTTGACGAACTCCATGATGGCCTTGTACATCTCCAAACCAGCCGACAGGGAGCGACCTAGCTCACGGATTGCCAGAGTCTTCTTGAGGTGCTCGTCCATGAAGTCCTGGCTGCCAAAGCTCTGGTTGATGTTGCTGGAGTCCACGGTCAGCGAGCGGTACAGAGGGGAGTCCTCCAAGATGTACCAGGAGCTCGAGGGTCTCAGGACAGTGAAACGGTGGCCCCTGAGGCTCAGGGCCTCCAACAGAATCTTCATGTTGACCCAGTGGTTTCCGTCCACAGGCACCACCAAGATGTGAGCGGCCTGCGATCCAGGAGGGGGCGCCAGAGAGCCCAGCAACAACAACAACAACAACACTCTCCCACAAGCCCTGGGAAACTCGAACTCCATCACAGCCATCGCTAGTCACTGTGTTGTGGTGGGGGAGGGGGGGGGGGGGGGGGTGGGGGAGGTGGATGGGGGAGTGGAGGCAGAGAAAGGAGTTTGCAGTCAGTTGGATCTCATTGTTATTGTGTCCACAGTACGAGGGCAAAAGAAACAGTCACTACACTACCCTGTAACCCAGTGGTTAGAACACTGGCCGAGAGTGGGAGGGAGGGAGGGAGAGGCTTTGAACTGTACCCTCTAAGCGCTCTGATACGCCGTCTGGCGTGGAGGGCACTGTATACATCAAAGTTGTTGTTGTTGTTGTTGTTGTTGTTGTTGTAAGTGATGGGGAGCCAGGTGAGGATGGGGTGATAGAAGAGAGATGGGAATAGAGTTGGGGTTAGTTAGGGAGAGTCAGCCAATGGGGGATAGAGTTAGGGAAGCTCACTCTATGGGAATAGAGTTAGGGAGCGTCACTACAAGCGGACGGAGTTAGGAAGCGCGAATCAATGGGGGATACAGTTAGTGATATTCACTCAATGGAAAGAGTTAGGGAACGTCATTCAATGGGAGCGTTAGGGCACGTCACAAAATCAATCAATCAAAAAACGAAACGGTGGAGAGTTACGGAGAGTCATTCAATGGGGATAGTGTTTCAGCAGCTTTGGTGGTGAGTTAGTGGCGAAGTAGGGAAGTGTTGCGGAGGTGGGGAAAGGCGTGAGACGTGTGTTCGAATCCAGGCACGTCAGGGGGAAACCATGGGCAAGTTTCCTTCCTCCACACACGCGCGCCTAATAGTAATCCCTCCCAAAAAGAAAAACACAATAATAAAAATTGGTAATTTTCAACCCACGACTGTTTGTGGGGACACTGCTGTGTGCAATTGACTGCCACGTTTCGCCCACAAACATACTGTCATTTGACTTTCCAATATATTCCGTGAAGCATTTTGAGATGTCGATAACATGTGAAAAGCACTACATCAAATGCAAGGATTATTAATATTATTATTATTACAGGAACAAATACAGGTACTGTTGTTTAGAGAAGATTCTTTAGCTGAGACCTGAAACTGGGAAGAGAGGGGGAGAGGAGAAGCCAGAGAGCCCAGCAACAAAAACAACAACACTCTCCCACAAGCCCTGGGAAACTCGAACTCCATCACAGCCATCGCTAGTCACTGGGTTGTGGTGGGGGAGGGGCGGGGGGGGGGGGGGAGGGAGGTGGATGGGGGAGAGGAGGCAGAGAAAGGAGTTTGCAGGCAGTTGGGTCTCGTTGTTATTGTGTCTGAGGTACGAGGGCAAAATAAACAGTCACTACACTACCCTCAGTGGCTAGAACCATGGCCTGATGATCGAGCAAACCACAGTCCTCTACCTCATTCGCTAGAGCTCTGGCCATGGCTCAAGTGAGATGACCTGGGTTCAATTCCTGGGCAGGACAGGACAAAACGATTGGCAAGGCACTCACACATATACAGACACACGCACTCACACACACACTGACAGACAGACACACACACACACACACACACTGACTGACAGACACACACACACACAGATACATGCTGACAAAGACACAGACACACACAGTCACCACACTTTGCAGTGTGTCTCTGTGAAGCACTTTGAAACATCTCTCAGTCTCCCTCTCTCACTCTCTCTCTCACAAAACAAACACAGTCACTACACTTCACAGTGTATCCCTATGAAAGACTTCGAGACGTCTTGTCGACGGGATAAGGCGCTGGTTCAAATCTTAGCTTTCATTGTGATAATTAACTTACCTTAAGGAGAGAGCTCACTCTCTATCTCTCTTTTTCTCAGTCACTCTCGCTCTCTCTATTTCTCTCTCTTTCTCAGTCAACCTCCCTTTCCCTCTCGCTCTCTCTCCACCCACCTCCCTGTCACGCTCTGTGTCTCCCAATCTCAGTCACTCTCTCTCTATCACTTGCACTCTCTCAGTCTCAAAGTCTCTCTCTCGGTCACTGATTTCTCAATCTCTCTCTCTTTCTTTCTCTCTCAGTCCATCACAAAGTCTACCTGTCACTCTCTCCCTCAATCTCTCAGTTTTACTCTCTTTGTCTGTCTCTCTCTCTCCCCATCACTCTCTCAGTCTCTCCCTCCTCTCAAAGTCTCTCTCTCTGTCTCTTTCTCGGTCTGTCTCAATGTCTATCTCTCTCCCCACCCTTTCTCTCTCTCTCTCCCCCCACTGTCTCTTTCTCTAATATCCCCCTTCCTCCAGATCTAACTTTGGCCCAAACAAGATTTGAAACCTGATTATCGCTTCCGTGACAGAGAGCAATAAAGTCAAAGTCTCTAAACTCACCTTTGAGATCGCGCCTTATCACATATTCTAGATAGTGTCACAAAGCACTTCACAGAATAGACTCAAAAGTCAATAGACTATATGTTCATGGGTGAAACGCGGCAGCCATTGCGCACATCAGCGTCCCCACAAACAGTGGATTTTTTTTTGAGCGATTATTATTTGGTCTGTCTATGTCTCTGTTTGTGCCTGTGTGTGTGTGAAAGACAAGTTCTCACGCTTGGAAGGCGAGGTCTCTAACCACTGAGCTACAGAGTGAGACCTGTGTTCGAATCCAGGCAGGACAGGGCGAAACCTATGATCACATAAGAGGACATCCCACAGTGTTGGCCTGGACAGTCAGGGGTTGGGGGCTGAGGGAGGTAGAGAGAGAGAGAGAGAGAGAGGAAGGAAGGGATGGAGAGAAAGGGCGAGAGAGAGAGGGGCTTTGAACTGGATTCCCTGAGTGATGGGGAGCCAGGTTAGGATGGGGTGATGGAAGAGAGAGATGGCAACAGAATTAGTTAGTTAGGGAATGTCACTCAATGGGAGACAGTTAGCGAGCGTGTGGGGGAGGCCAGAGCACTAACCACTGAGCTACAGGATTGTGGCTTGTGAGCGAGCAAGGCCACGGAACTAACCGCTGAACTGCAGGTCTATACACTTACCGCTGGTCAGAAAAAGAGTCTTCACGTCAGGACGATGTACAAAGGCGCTGGACAGTCACTGCTTGAGACCCGAGCTGAGGACAGCGAGGGGAGGGAAGTGAGGGATTAGGCCAATGGGTCTATCAAGCAAGACTTGAAGGAGGCCAGGGAGCGGTATGGTGAACGGACTATGGGATGGAGTTCCAGAGGTTGGGGGCAGAGTGGCTGAAGACTCACCCGCCAATGGTGGTGCAGCTGGGTCAGAAGAGGTGGAGCAGGCCAGAGGCTGCTGAGCAGAGGGGGCGGGCAGCTTGGTAAAGGGATAAGAGGTCACGGATGTAGGGTGTGGGGGGACGGGGAGGTTGTGGAGGCTTTAAATGTGAGGACCAGGATTTTTAATTGCATCCTCTGATTGATGGGGAGCCAGTAGAGTCGGGTAAGGATTGGGCAGATGGGGTCACCAAGTTTGGAACGGTAAACGACATGGACCGCAGAGTTCTGGATTATCTGCAGCCTGTGGAGGGAGGAACTGGGAAGGCCGACCAGAAAGGCATTAGCATAATCCAGCCAGGATGTAATGAAGGCGTAGATGAGGGTTTCAGCGGCTTTGGGGGTGAGGTAGTGGCGGAGTTGGGCAATGTTGCTGAGATGGGGAAAGGCAGAACTGGTCATTGCTTGGATCTGATGGAGGAAATTTGAGGGTTGTACAAGACCCTTGGTTCCTGACTGGCTTGGTGAGGTTGAGTGTGCCGCCATGGAGGTTGATGTACAAATCAATAGGGCCTCGGTCTTGTTGACATTCAACTGTAGAAAGTTAGCTCTCATCCAGGACTTGATATCTGACAGACCGTCTGTCAGGACAGTGTTAGTCCTGGATTCGTAGAGGCAGAGACATAGAGTTGGGTGTCATCTGCATACATATGGAAGTTAACCCCATGTCTGCAGATGATGTCGCCAAGTGGGAGCATGTAGATGTTGAAGAGTAAGGGGTCAAGGACAGAGACCTGACGGACACCATGGGTGATTAGTGCGGGGGCTGGAAGAGAAAGCGACCAAGTGTAGATGATGAGAGAGGTAGGAGTAGAACCAGGCAAGAACACACACACGCGCCTAATAATAATCGCTCCCCCAAAAAATTAACTGTTTGTGGGGACGCTGATGTGCGCAATGGCTGCCGTGTTTCGCCCACAAACATACAGTCAGTTGGCTTTCCAGTCTATTCTGTGAAGTGCTTTGTGATCCCATCGAGAAGACATGATAATGCGCGATCTCAAAGGTGAGTTTAGAGACTTTGACCTTATTGCTCTGTTTCAAGGAAGTGATAATCAGGTTTCAAATCTTGTTTGGGCCAAAGTTAGATCTGGAGGAAGGGATATTAGAGAAGGAGAGAGAAACAGAAAGGTGGGGGGAGATAGACTTTGAGACACACCAAGAGAGAGACGGAGAGAGGGAGTCTGAAAGAATGGAGGGAGAGAGGGTGACGGAGATACTTTGAGAGGAGGGAGAGATTGAGAGAGTGAGGTGGAGAGAGAGAGACAGTGAATGAGATTGAGAGAATGAGGGAGAGAGACTGAGAAATTGAGGGAGAGAGTGAGAGGTAGACTTTGTGATGGACTGAGAGAGAGAGATTGAGAAATCAGAGACCGAGAAAGAGAGGCTTTGAGACTGTGATACAGAGAGAATGACTGAGAGTGGGAGACAGAGAGCGTGACATGGAGGTGGGGTGACGAGAGAGAGAGAGAAAGGGAAAGAGAGAGTGACTGATAAAGAGAGAGAGAGAGAGAGACCTCTCCCCTTATGGTAAGTTAATTATCACAATTAAAGCTAAGATTTGACCCGGTGCCTTATCCCATCGTCAAGATGTCGCAACTCGCTTCACTGGGATACAGAGACAGAGAGAGAGAGGTCCTAAAGTGCTTCACAGGGACACACTGTAAAGTATAGTGACTGTGTGTTTTGTGGGAGAGGGTGAGAGAGAGATGGAGAGAGTGAGATAGAGAGACTGAGACATGTCTAAATACACTTCACAGAAACACACTATGAAGTGTAGTGACTGGGTCTGTCTGTGTGTTTGTCAGCATATAATCTGTGTGTGGATATGTGTGTGTCTGTCGGTGTGTGTGTGTGTGTGTCTATCAGTAAGTACATATGTCTGTGTGTGAGTGTGTCTGTGTGAGTGTCTTGCCTAAGGTTTCACCCTGTCCTGTCCTTCTTACGCATTGAACCTATGTCTTCTCAATTGCATGGCTAGGGATCTAACCACTGAGCTACAGGGTAGTGTAGTGACTGTTTCCTTTGTCCTCACACCACGGACATAATCATAATGAGACGCAACTGACGGCAAACTCCTTTCTCTGCCTCCTCTTCCAGCCCCCCCCCACCCCCCCTCCCCCACCACAACACAGTGACTAGCGATGGCTGTGATGGAGTTCGAGTTTCCCAGGGCTTGTGGGAGAGTGTTGTTGTTGTTGTTGTTGCTGGGCTCTCTGGCGCCCCCTCCTGGATCACAGGCCGCTCACATCTTGGTGGTGCCTATGGACGGGAGCCACTGGGTCAACATGAAGATTCTGTTGGAGGCCCTGAGCCTCAGGGGCCACCGTTTCACTGTCCTGAGGCCCTCGAGCTCCTGGTACATCTTGGAGGACTCCCCTCTGTACCGCTCGCTGACCGTGGACTCCAGCAACCTGAGCCAGACCTTTGATAGCCAGGACTTCATGGACGAGCACCTCAAGAAGACTCTGGCAATCCGTAAGCGAGGTCGCTCCCTGTCAGCCAGTTTGGAGATGAACGAGGCCATCTCGGAGTTCATGAAAGCCATATGGGCCCACACACTAGACCTAGTCACTCTGGTTTTCGAGAACCAGACACTCTTGGGCCTGCTGGAGCAGTCCAGCTTTGACCTGGTGCTGACTGATCCAGTACTGCCCCTGGGGGTATTGTTGGCATCTCACATCAAACTCCCGCTGGTCTACAACGTCCGGTGGACGTTCAACGGTGAAGGCCACATGGATATGGCCCCCTCGCCTCTCTCCTACATTCCCATCTTCGGCTCGGGCCTCACTGACCGCATGTCCTTCCTCCAACGCCTCCAGAACATCCTCTACCACCTTGTGCACCTGGGCACATACTATGACTACAGGTCCAAGCTGACCAGTCTGTGCCAGCGTTACCTAGGCCCCGGATGTGACGTGGACTCGCTCTTGTGCTCGGCTGACCTGTGGCTGATGAGGGTGGACTTTGTGTTCGAGTTCCCCCGGCCCTCGATGCCCAACATGGTGTACGTGGGCGGCTTCCAGTGCAAACCGGCGGGGGCCTTGCCCGAGTATCTGGAGGAATTTGTGGCCGGTTCTGGCTCCCATGGGGTGGTGGTGATGTCGCTGGGGACCCTGCTGGGATCCCTGCCCTCCAGGGTGACCGAGGAGATGGCGGGAGCCTTCGCCCGCCTCCCCCAGCGGGTGGTGTGGAGACACACCGGGCCTCGGCCCGCCCGGCTAGGCCCCAACACCCTCCTGTTGCCGTGGCTACCACAGAACGACCTACTCGGCCACCCCAAGACCAGGGTCTTCGTGTCTCACGGGGGCACCAATGGCGTGTACGAGGCCATTTATCACGGGGTCCCCGTCCTCGGCGTCCCCCTCATATTCGACCAGTTCGACAACCTCCTGCGGCTGGAGGCCCGGGGTGGGGCCCTGGTCGTGGACGTGGCTGGGATGGGGCCTGGCGAGTTCGGGCGCTCGCTGGACCGGTTGCTAGGCGACCAGGCCTACGCCGACAACATGAGGCGCCTGTCGGGCCTGCACCGTGACCAGCCCCAGCCCGCCCTGGACCGGGCCGTCTTCTGGGTGGAATACGTGATCCGGCACAAGGGGGCGCCTCACCTGAGGCCCGCGGCCGCTGTCACTGATCTGGGCTGGGCCGCCTACCACAGCCTCGACGTGGCCTGTTTCCTCCTAACCGCTGCCCTGGCTCCGGCCTGCCTGCTCCTAGCAGGCTGCGGCCTAGTCCTGCGTCGCTGGCGAGCGAGGAAGGCAAGGAAAGCGAAGGGGGAGTAGGGCAGATGGGGAGAGGAGAGGGGGAGAGAGTGTATGAGGGACAGAGGGCTGTGATATCGTGTAATAACGAATAATAATTAACAACAAATTATGGGTAGCGAAGAGGGGAAAGTGAGTTAGTTTCTCTGTGTGATCGGATGTTCTAAAATCCTCAGTAATAAAGATCTCTAACATCACAATAAATGGTTCATGATTCGATGTCCAAAATGTTGTTTCGAATGTGGGAAACACGTAGAATGTCATTTGCAACTTATCTCGTTGGAAAATCTATTGTGAAAGTTTTGTTCTTTGGGTAAATCCTACACACTCATACACAGTCGCTTCTCCTCTCCCCCTCTCTTCCCAGTTTCAGGTCTCAGCTAAAGAACCTTCTCTAAACAACAGTACCTGTATTTGTTCCTGTAATAATAATAATATTAATTATCCTTGCATTTGATGTAGTGCTTTTCACATGTTACCGACATCTCAAAACGCTTCACGGAATATATTGGAAAGTCAAACGACAGTATGTTTGTGGGCGAAACGTGGCAGCCAATTGCACACAGCAGCATCCCCACAAACAGTCGTGGGTTGAAAATTACCAACTTTTATTAGTGTGTTTTTCATTTTGGGAGCGATTACTATTAGGCGCGTGTGTGTGTGCGTGTGTGCGTGTGTGTGTGTGTGCGTGTGTGTGCGTGTGGAGTAAGGAAACTTGCCCATGGTTTCCCCCTGACCTCCCTGGATTCGAACGCAGGTCTCACGCCTTTCCCCGCCTCCGCAACATTTCCCAACTCCGCCGCTACCTCACCCCCAAAGCTGCTGAAACACTATCCTTATTTAAAGACTCTCCCTAACTCTCCCCCATTTCGTTTTTTGATTGATTGATTTTGTGACGTGCCCCAACTCTCACATTGAGTTCCCTACCTCTTTCCATTGAGTGAATCTCCCGAACTGTGTTCCCCATTGATTCACGCTCCCTAGCTCCATCCGCATTGAGTGACGCTCCCTAACTCTACCCCCATTGAGTGAGCTTCTCCAACTCTATCGCCCATTGACTGACTCTCCCTAACTAATCCCAACTCTATTCCCATCTCTCTTCTAGGGTCCGTCGATATGGAAATTTTCCAATCAAATATATTGATGGGCTCATATCGAGATATACCGAAATATCGATATTTTCAGGTTTTTCGTACTGCGCATGCGCGGGCATTCCGGGTGCGCACACATTCGGGGCCTATCTTCTCAGGAGGTAAATATCTTTCTCTCTCTGTCTCTCATCTCTCCATCTCTGTGTTTTGCTGTCTGTGCGTCTCTGTGTCTCTCTCCTCTCTCACATCCCCCCCATCTCTATCTATCTGTATATTATCACATCCACCCCGTCTCTCCCCCCCCCACCCGCCGTCCCTCTCTCGCAACCCCCCACCCCTGTCGTCTCTCTCCCCTACCACCCCCCCCCGCCGCCGTCTCTCTCTCTCTCCCCCCCCAGCCATCTCTCTCACCCACCCCAGCCGTCTTTCTCCCCCCAGTTGTCTCTCTCTCCCTCCCCCCAGCCGTCTCTTTCCGCCTCTCCCCCACCTCCCAGCCGTCTCTCTCCCCAACCCAGCCGTCTCTATCCCCCTCCCCCCAGCCATCTCTCTCCCGCCCCCCCAGACGTCTCTCTCCCGCACCCCCAGCCGTCTCTCTCCCCCTCTCCCTCCCACCAGCCGTCTCTCTCCCCCTCTCCTCCCCCCCAACCGTCTCTCTCCCCCTCTCCCCCCCCCCCCCGCCGTCTCTCTCTCCCTCCACCCAGCCGTAACTTTCCCCCTCCCCCCAGCCGTATCTCTCCCCCCAGCCGTCTCTCTCCCCCTCCCCACAGCAGTCTCTCTCCCCCTCACACCCCACACCCCAGCTGTCTCTCTCACCCCCCAGCCCTTGCAGACCTGTATATTGTATTCGAGGACTGTGAATACAATATGGCGGCTTTGCACCTCGGTCTGTGCATTGTGTACAGAGATGAGCATTCTGGGTCTTGTAGTTCAGTGTGCGCGCATCCCAATTTTTACCTCGATATATAGATTTTTCGATATATCGATATTTTTTAAATGTCTAATCGGTGTATTGATATGAAAATTATATCGGATTTTAGCGATATATCGATATATCGCCAGACCCTACTCTCTTCTATCACCCCATCCTCAACTAGCTCCCCATCACTCCTCCTCCCTCCCTTCTTGCCATTTCTCTCCATCCCTCCCTCACCCAAGGTTTCGCACTGTCCGGCATGGATTCGAACACAGGTCTCACTCTGTAGCTCAGTGGTTAGAGCCCCTGCCTTGCAAGCGTGAGAACTTGTGTTTCACACACACACACACACAGACACAAACAGAGACATATACACACATACGCACTTAATAATAATCCCTCCCCCCAAAAAAATCAACTGTTTGTGGGGACGCTGATGTGCGCAATGGCTGCCGTGTTTCGCCCACAAACATACAGTCAGTTGACTTTTGAGTCTACTCTGTGAAGTACTTTGTGACACTATCTAGAATATGTGATAAGGCACGATCTCAAAGGTGAGTTTAGAGGCTTTGACCTGATTGCTCTGTGTCAAGGAAACGATAATCAGGTTTCAAATCTTGTTTTGACCAAAGTTAGATCTGGAGGAAGGGATATTACAGAAGGAGAGAGAAAGAGAGAGAGAGAGAGAGAGAGAGAGAGAGAAAGAGAGAGACAAAGCGGGAGGGAGAGAGATGGACTTTGAGACGGAGACAGAGAGAGAGACAGAGAGAATGGAGGGAGAGAGGTGGACGGAGAGACTTTGAGAGAAGGGAGAGATTGAGAGAGTGAGGGGGAGAGAAAGAGAGTGAGTGAGACTGCGAGATTGAGGGAGAGCGTGAGTGGTAGACTTTCTGAAGGACTGAGAGAGAGACTGAGAAATCAGAGAACGCGAGAGAGACTTTGAGCCTGAACGATACTGAGAAAGAGTGCAAGTGATAGAGAGAGAGTGACTGAGATTGGGAGACAAAGACCATGACAGGGATGTGGGGCGACAAGAGGGAGAGAGAGTGATTAAACGAAAGAGAGAGTGACTGAGAAAGAGAGAGATAGAGAGAGAGAGAGCTGTCTCCTTAAGGTAAGTTAATTATCACAATTACAGCAAAGATTTGACCCAGCAAGTGTATTTTGTGAGAGAGAGAGTGAGAGAGAGACAGAGAGAGAGAGAATAAGTGAGAGAGACTGAGAGTTGTCTCAAAGTGCTTCACTGAGACACACTGTAAAGTGTAGTGACTGTGTGTTTGTCAGCGTGTATCTGTGTCTGTGTGCGCGTGTCTGTGTGTGAGTGCATGTGTCTGTGTATGTGTGACTCTCTTCGCCCTGTCCTGCCCAGGAATTGAACCCAGGTTGTCTCAAATGCACAACCAGGGCTCTAACCAATGAGCTACAGTGGTCTCTGTGGTTAGAGCCCTGGCCTCTGGTGGCTAACTGGTGAGGCCAGGGGTCTAACCACTGAGCTACAGGGTAGTGTAGTGACTGTTTATTTTGTCCTCGTACTGTGGACACAATAATAATGAGACCCAACTGACTGCAAACTCCTTTCTCTGCCTCCTCTCCACCCCTACCCCCTCCCGCACCACAACACAGTGACTAGCGATGGCTGTGATGGAGTTCGAGTTTCCCAGGGCTTGTGGGAGAGTGTTGTTGTTGTTGTTGCTGGGCTCTCTGGCGCCCCCTCCTGGATCGCAGGCCGCTCACATCTTGGTGGTGCCTGTGGACGGGAGCCACTGGGTCAACATGAAGATTCTGTTGGAGGCCCTGAGCCTCAAGGGCCACCGTTTCACTGTCCTGAGGCCCTCGAGCTCCTGGTACATCTTGGAGGACTCCCCTCTGTACCGCTCGCTGACCGTGGACTCCAGCAACCTCAGCCAGACCTGTGACAGCCAGGACTTCATGGACAAGCACCTCAAGAAGACTCTGGCAATCCGTGAGCGAGGTCGCTCCCTGTCGGCCGATTTAGAGACGTACCAGGCCATCTCGGACATCGTAAAATCCATAAAGTCCCACGCACTAGACCTGGTCACTCTGGTTTTCGAGAACCAGACTCTTTTGGGCCTGCTGGAGCAGTCCAGCTTCGATCTGATGCTGACCGACCCAGGCCTGCCCCTGGGGGTGTTGTTGGCATCTCACCTCAAGCTCCCGCTTGTGTACAATGTCCGGTGGACGTACAACGGGGATGGCCACATGGATATGGCCCCCTCGCCTCTCTCCTACATTCCCAGCACAGGCTCGGGCCTCACTGACCGCATGTCCTTTCTCCAACGCCTCCAGAACATGCTCTACCACCTCGGGTACCTTGTCAACTACTACAGCTACTCGTCCAAGCTGAACAGTCTGTGCCAGCGTTACCTAGGCCCCAGATGTGACGTGGAGTCGCTCTTGTGCTCGGCCGACCTGTGGCTGATGAGGGTGGACTTTGTGTTCGAGTTCCCCCGGCCCTCGATGCCCAACATGGTGCACGTGGGCGGCTTCCAATGCAAACCGGCCGGGGCCTTGCCCAAGGACCTGGAGGAATTTGTGGCCGGTTCTGGCTCCCACGGGGTGGTGGTGATGTCGCTGGGGACCCTGCTGGGATCCCTGCCCTCCAGGGTGACCGAGGAGATGGCGGGAGCCTTCGCCCGCCTCCCCCAGCGGGTGGTGTGGAGACATACCGGGCCTCGGCCTGCCCGGCTAGGCCCCAACACCCTCCTGTTGCCGTGGCTACCACAGAATGACCTGCTCGGCCACCCCAAGACCAGGGCCTTCGTGTCTCACGGGGGCACCAATGGCGTGTACGAGGCCATTTATCACGGGGTCCCCGTCCTCGGCGTCCCCCTCCTGTTCGACCAGTTCGACAACCTCCTGCGGCTGGAGGCCTGGGGCGGGGCCCTGGTCCTGGACGTGGCCGGGATGGGGCCCGGCGAGTTCGGGCGCTCGCTGGACCGGTTGCTAGGCGACCAGGCCTACGCCGACAACATGAGGCGCCTGTCGGGCCTGCACCGTGACCAGCCCCAGCCCGCCCTGGACCGGGCCGTCTTCTGGGTGGAATACGTGATACGGCACAAGGGGGCGCCTCACCTGAGGCCCGCGGCCGCCGCCACTGATCTGGGCCGCCTACCACAGCCTCGACGTGGCCTGTTTCCTCCTAACCGCTGCCCTGGCTCCGGCCTGCCTGCTCCTAGCAGGCTGCGGCCTAGTCCTGCGTCGCTGGCGAGCGAGGAAGGCAAGGAAAGCGAAAGGGGAGTAGGGCAGGTGGGGAGAGGAGAGGGGGAGAGAGTGTATGAGGGACAGAGGGTTGTGGTATCATGTAATAACGAGTAATAATTAATAATAAATTATGGGTAGAGAAGAGAGGAAAGTGAGTTAGTTTCTCTGTGTGATCGGATGTTCTAAAATCCTCAGTAATAAAGATCTCTAACATCACAATAAATGGTTAATGATTCAAAGTCCAAAATGTTGTTTGGAATGTGGGAAACAAGTAGAATGTCATTTGCAACTTATCTCGTTGGAAAATCTATTGTGAAAGTTTTGTTCTTTGGGCAAATCCTACACACTCATACACAGTCCCTTCTGCTCTCCCCCTCTCTTCCCAGTTTCAGGTCTCAGCTAAAGAACCTTCTCTGAACAACAGTACCTGTATTTGTTCCTGTAATAATAATAATATTAATAATTCTTGCATTTGATGTAGTGATTTTCTCATGTTACTGACATCTCAAAACGCTTCACGGAATATATTGGAAAGTCAAATGACAGTATGTTTGTGGGTGAAACGTGGCAGCCAATTGCACACAGCAGTGTCCCCACAAACAGTCGTGGGTTGAAATGACCAATTTTTATTGTTGTGTTTTTCTTTTTGGGAGGAATTACTATTAGGTGTGTGTGTGTGTGCGTGTGTGTGTGCGTGTGGAGGAAGGAAACTTGCCCATGGTTTCCCCCTGACCTGCCTGGATTCGAACGCAGGTCTCACGCCTTTCCCCACCTCCTCAACATTTCCCAACTCTGCCACTACCTCACCCCCAAAGCTGCTGAAACACTATCCTCATTTAAAGACTCTCCCTAACTCTCCCCCATTTCGTTTTTTGATTGATTGATATTGTGACGTGCGCTAACTCTCACATTGAGTTCCCTACCTCTTCCCATTGAGTGAATCTCCCTAACTGTATTCCCCATTGATTCACGCTCCCTAACTCTATCTTTATTGAGTGACGCTCCCTAACTCTATCTTCATAGAGTGAGCTTCCCTAACTCTATCACCCATTGGCTGACTCTCCCTAACTATCCCCAACTCTATTCCCATCTCTCTTCTATCACCCCATCCTCACCTGGCTCCCCATCACTTACAACAACAACAACAACAATTTTGATGTATATAGTGCCCTCCACACCGGACGGCGTCTCAGAGCGCTTAGAGGATACAGTTCAAAGCCTCTCCCTCCCTCCCTCCCCCTCTCGCCCTTTGTCTCCATCCCTCCCTCACTCAATGTTTCGCACTGTCTGGCCTGGATTCGAACACAGGTCTCACTCTGTAGCTCAGTGGTTAGAGCCCTTGCCTTACAAGCGTGAGAACTTGTGATTCACACACAGACACACACAGACACAAACGGAGACATACACACACCTATGCGCCTAATAATAATCGCTCAAAAAACAAATCGACTGTTTGTGGGGACGCTGATGTGGTAAATGGCTGCCTTGTTTCGCCCACAAACATACAGTCAGTTGACTTTCCAGTCTATTCTGTGAAGCGCTTTGTGACACTATGTAGAATATGTGATAATGCGCGATCTCAAAGTTGAGTTTAGAGGCTTTGACCTGATTGCTCTCTCAAGGAAGCGATAATCAGGTTTCAAATCTTGTTTTGACCAAAGTTAGATCTGGAGGAAGTGATGTTAGAGAAGGAGAGAGAAAGAAAGGGGGAGGGAGAGAGATTTGAGATAGACTGAGAGAGGGAGAGAGACAGGGAGAGACTGAGAGAACGGAGGGAGAGTGCGTGACAGAGAGACTTTGAGAGGGAGAGAGAGATAGAGGGTGAGTGAGTGAGGAAGGGAGGGAGGGAGGGAGAGAGGGAGATAGACTTTAAGACGGACTAAGAGAGAGACAGAACGAGGTAGACTGAGAGAACGGAAGAGTGAGAGAGTGATGGAGAGACTGAGAAGAGGGAGAGACTGAGATGGTGAGTGGGCAGAGAGAGAGGGAGTGAGATTGAGAGAGTGAGGGAGAGAGTGAGGGAGAGAGATTGAGGGAGAGACTGAGAGGTGGATTTTGCGATGAACTGATAAAGGGACAGAGATTGACAACTCAGGGAGCCAACGAGAGAGACTTTGAGACTGAGAAAGACTGAGAAAGAATGCAAGTGGAGCTCTCTCCTTAATGTAAATTAATTATCACAATTAAAGATAAGATTTGACCCAGCATATTATCTCGTTAGCGAGACGTAGAAGCACTTTACAGGGATATACTATAAAGTGTAGTGACTGTGCGTTTTGTGGGAGAGAGAGAATGAGAGAGAAAGTGAAACGTCTTAAAGCGCTTCACAGGGACACACTGTAAAGTGTAGTGAATGGGTGTGTGTGTGTTTCTGTCAGTGTGTGCATGCATCTGTGTGTGGGTGTGTGTGTATGTGTATGAGTGACTTGCCTAACGTTTCGCCCTGTTCTGCCTAGGAATTGAACCCAGGTCCTCTCACTTGCACGACCAGGGCTCTAACCACTGAGCTACAGGACTGTGGCTCACTGGTGAGGCCAGTGTTCTAACCACTGGGTTACAGGGTAGTGTAGTGACTGTTTCATTTGACCTCGTACTGTGGACACAATAACAACGAGACCCAACTGACTGCAAACTCATTTCTCTGCCTCCTCTCCCTCATCCACCTCCCCACCCCCCCCCTCCCCCACCACAACCCAGTGACTAGCGATGGCTGTGATGGAGTTCGAGTTTCCCAGGGCTTGTGGGAGAGTGTTGTTGTTGTTGTTGCTGGGCTCTCTGGCGCCCCCTCCTGGATCACAGGCTGCTCACATCTTGGTGGTGCCTGTGGACGGGAGCCACTGGGTCAACATGAAGATTCTGTTGGAGGCCCTGAGCCTCAGGGGCCACCGTTTCACTGTCCTGAGGCCCTCGAGCTCCTGGTACATCTTGGAGGACTCCCCTCTGTACCGCTCGCTGACTGTGGACTCCAGCAACCTCAGCCAGACCTGTGACAGCCAGGACTTCATGGACGAGCACCTGAAGAAGCCTCTGGGAATCCGTGAGCGAGGTCGCTCCCTGTCTGCTTATTTGGAGATGTACCAGGCCATCTCGTACGTCGTAAAATCCATAAAGGCCCACGCACTAGACCTGGTCACTCTGGTTTTCGAGAACCAGACTCTTTTGGGCCTGCTGGAGCAGTCCAGCTTCGATCTGATGCTGACCGACCCAGGCCTGCCCCTGGGGGTGTTGTTGGCATCTCACCGCAAGCTCCCGGTGGTGTACAATGTCCGGTGGACGTACAACGGGGATGGCCAAATGGATATGGCCCCCTCGCCTCTCTCCTACATTCCCAGCACAGGCTCGGGCTTCACAGACTGCATGACCTTTCTCCAACGCCTCCAGAACATGCTCTACCACCTCGGGTACCTTGTCATCTACTACAGCTACACGTCCAAGCTGAACAGTCTGTGTCAGCGTTACCTAGGCCCCAGATGTGACTTGGACTCTGTCTTGTGCTCGGCCGACCTGTGGCTGATGAGGGTGGACTTTGTGTTCGAGTTCCCCCAGCCCTCGATGCCCAACATGGTGTACGTGGGCGGCTTCCAGTGCAAACCGGCCGGGGTCTTGTCCAAAGACCTGGAGAGATTTGTGGCCGGTTCCGGCTCCCACGGGGTGGTGGTGATGTCGCTGGGGACCCTGCTGGGGTCCCTGCCCTCCAGGGTGACCGAGGAGATGGCGGGAGCCTTCGCCCGCCTCCCCCAGCGGGTGGTGTGGAGGCACACCGGACCTCGGCCTGCCCGGCTAGGCCCCAACACCCTCCTGTTGCCGTGGCTACCACAGAACGACCTGCTTGGCCACCCCAAGACCAGGGCCTTCGTGTCTCACGGGGGCACCAATGGCGTGTACGAGGCCATTTATCACGGGGACCCCGTCCTCGGCGTACCCCTCATATTCGACCAGTTCGACAACCTCCTGCGGCTGGAGGCCCGGGGCGGGGCCCTGGTCCTGGACGTGGCCGGGATGGGGCCCGGCGAGTTCGGGCGCTCGCTGGACCGGTTGCTAGGCGACCAGGGCTACGCCGACAACATGAGGCGCCTGTCGGGCCTGCACCGTGACCAGCCCCAGCCCGCCCTGGACCGGGCCGTCTTCTGGGTGGAATACGTGATCCGGCACAAGGGGGCGCCTCACCTGAGGCCCGCGGCCGCTGCCACTGATCTGGGCTGGGCCGCCTACCACAGCATCGACGTGGCCTGTTTCCTCCTAACCGCTGCCCTGGCTCCGGCCTGCCTGCTCCTAGCAGGCTGCGGCCTAGTCCTGCGTCGCTGGCGAGCGAGGAAGGCAAGGAAAGCGAAGGTGGAGTAGGGCGGGTGGGGAGAGGAGAGGGGGAGAGAGTGTATGAGGGACAGAGGGCAGTGGTATCGTGTAATAACGAATAATAATTAATAATAAATTATCAGTAGAGAAGAGGGGAAAGTGTGTTAGTTTCTCTGTGTGATCGGATGTTCTAAAATCCTCAGTAATAAAGATCTCTAACATCACAATAAATGGTTAATGATTCAAAGTCCAAAATGTTGTTTGGAATGCGGGAAACAAGTAGAATGTCATTTGCAACTTATCTCGTTGGAAAATCTATTGTGAAAGTTTTGTTCTTTGGGCAAATCCCACACACTCATACACAGTCCCTTCTCCTCTCCCCCTCTCTTCCCAGTATCAGGTCTCAGCTAAAGAACCTTCTCTAAACAACAGTACCCGTATTTGTTGCTGTAATTATAATAATAGTAATAATTCTTGGATTTTGATGTAGTGCTTTTCACATGTTACCGACATCTCAAAACGCTTCACGGAATGTATTGGAAAGTCAAATGACTATGTTTGTGGGCGAAATGTGGCAGCCAATTGCACACAGCAGCGTCCCCACAAACAGTCGTGGGTTGAAAATCACCAATTTTTATAATTGTGTTTTTCTTTTTGGGAGGGATTACTATTAGGCGTGTGTGTGTGTGCGCGTGTGGAGTAAGGAAACTTGCCCATGGTTTCCCCCTGACCTGACTGGTTTCGAACACAGGTCTCACGCCTTTCCCCACCTTCGCAACATTTCCCAACTCCACCACTACCTCACCCCCAAAGCTGCTGAAACACTATCCTCATTGAATGACTCTCCCTAACACTCGCCCATTTCGTTTTTTGATTGATTGATTTTGTGACGTGCCCTAACTCTTTCCATTGAGTGAATCTCCCTAACTGTGTGCCCCATTGATTCACGCTCCCTAACTCTACCCTTATTGAGTGACGCTCCCTAACTCTATCTCCATTGAGTTAGCTTCCCTAACTCTATCCCTCATTGGCTGACTCTCCCTAACTAACCCCAACTCTATTCCCATCTCTCTTCTATCACCCCATCCTCACCTGGCTCCCCATCACTTACAACAACAACAACAACAACAACTTTGATGTATATAGTGCCCTCCACGCCGGACGGCGTCTCAGAGCACTTAGAGGATACAGTTCAAAGCCTCTCCCTCCCTCCCTCCCCCTCTCGCCCTTTGTCTCCATCCCTCCCTCACTCAATGTTTCGCACTGTCTGGCCTGGATTCGAACACAGGTCTCACTCTGTAGCTCAGTGGTTAGAGCCCTTGCCTTACAAGCGTGAGAACTTGTGATTCACACACAGACACACACAGACACAAACGGAGACATACACACACCTATGCGCCTAATAATAATCGCTCAAAAAACAAATCGACTGTTTGTGGGGACGCTGATGTGGTAAATGGCTGCCTTGTTTCGCCCACAAACATACAGTCAGTTGACTTTCCAGTCTATTCTGTGAAGCGCTTTGTGACACTATGTAGAATATGTGATAATGCGCGATCTCAAAGTTGAGTTTAGAGGATTTGACCTGATTGCTCTCTCAAGGAAGCGATAATCAGGTTTCAAATCTTGTTTTGACCAAAGTTAGATCTGGAGGAAGTGATGTTAGAGAAGGAGAGAGAAAGAAAGGGGGAGGGAGAGAGATTTGAGATAGACTGAGAGAGGGAGAGAGACAGGGAGAGACTGAGAGAACGGAGGGAGAGTGCGTGACAGAGAGACTTTGAGAGGGAGAGAGAGATAGAGGGTGAGTGAGTGAGGAAGGGAGGGAGGGAGGGAGAGAGGGAGATAGACTTTAAGACGGACTAAGAGAGAGACAGAACGAGGTAGACTGAGAGAACGGAAGAGTGAGAGAGTGATGGAGAGACTGAGAAGAGGGAGAGACTGAGATGGTGAGTGGGCAGAGAGAGAGGGAGTGAGATTGAGAGAGTGAGGGAGAGAGTGAGGGAGAGAGATTGAGGGAGAGACTGAGAGGTGGATTTTGCGATGAACTGATAAAGGGACAGAGATTGACAACTCAGGGAGCCAACGAGAGAGACTTTGAGACTGAGAAAGACTGAGAAAGAATGCAAGTGGAGCTCTCTCCTTAATGTAAATTAATTATCACAATTAAAGATAAGATTTGACCCAGCATATTATCTCGTTAGCGAGACGTAGAAGCACTTTACAGGGATATACTATAAAGTGTAGTGACTGTGCGTTTTGTGGGAGAGAGAGAATGAGAGAGAAAGTGAAACGTCTTAAAGCGCTTCACAGGGACACACTGTAAAGTGTAGTGAATGGGTGTGTGTGTGTTTCTGTCAGTGTGTGCATGCATCTGTGTGTGGGTGTGTGTGTATGTGTATGAGTGACTTGCCTAACGTTTCGCCCTGTTCTGCCTAGGAATTGAACCCAGGTCCTCTCACTTGCACGACCAGGGCTCTAACCACTGAGCTACAGGACTGTGGCTCACTGGTGAGGCCAGTGTTCTAACCACTGGGTTACAGGGTAGTGTAGTGACTGTTTCATTTGACCTCGTACTGTGGACACAATAACAACGAGACCCAACTGACTGCAAACTCATTTCTCTGCCTCCTCTCCCTCATCCACCTCCCCACCCCCCCCTCCCCCACCACAACCCAGTGACTAGCGATGGCTGTGATGGAGTTCGAGTTTCCCAGGGCTTGTGGGAGAGTGTTGTTGTTGTTGTTGCTGGGCTCTCTGGCGCCCCCTCCTGGATCACAGGCTGCTCACATCTTGGTGGTGCCTGTGGACGGGAGCCACTGGGTCAACATGAAGATTCTGTTGGAGGCCCTGAGCCTCAGGGGCCACCGTTTCACTGTCCTGAGGCCCTCGAGCTCCTGGTACATCTTGGAGGACTCCCCTCTGTACCGCTCGCTGACTGTGGACTCCAGCAACCTCAGCCAGACCTGTGACAGCCAGGACTTTATGGACGAGCACCTCAAGAAGCCTCTGGCAATCCGTGAGCGAGGTCGCTCCCTGTCTGCTTATTTGGAGATGTACCAGGCCATCTCGTACGTCGTAAAATCCATAAAGGCCCACGCACTAGACCTGGTCACTCTGGTTTTCGAGAACCAGACTCTTTTGGGCCTGCTGGAGCAGTCCAGCTTCGATCTGATGCTGACCGACCCAGGCCTGCCCCTGGGGGTGTTGTTGGCATCTCACCGCAAGCTCCCGGTGGTGTACAATGTCCGGTGGACGTACAACGGGGATGGCCAAATGGATATGGCCCCCTCGCCTCTCTCCTACATTCCCAGCACAGGCTCGGGCTTCACAGACTGCATGACCTTTCTCCAACGCCTCCAGAACATGCTCTACCACCTCGGGTACCTTGTCATCTACTACAGCTACACGTCCAAGCTGAACAGTCTGTGCCAGCGTTACCTAGGCCCCAGATGTGACTTGGACTCTGTCTTGTGCTCGGCCGACCTGTGGCTGATGAGGGTGGACTTTGTGTTCGAGTTCCCCCGGCCCTCGATGCCCAACATGGTGTACGTGGGCGGCTTCCAGTGCAAACCGGCCGGGGTCTTGTCGAAAGACCTGGAGAGATTTGTGGCCGGTTCCGGCTCCCACGGGGTGGTGGTGATGTCGCTGGGGACCCTGCTGGGGTCCCTGCCCTCCAGGGTGACCGAGGACATGGCGGGAGCCTTCGCCCGCCTCCCCCAGCGGGTGGTGTGGAGACACATCGGACCTCGGCCTGCCCGGCTAGGCCCCAACACCCTCCTGTTGCCGTGGCTACCACTGAACGACCTTCTTGGCCACCCCAAGACCAGGGCCTTCGTGTCTCACGGGGGCACCAATGGCGTGTACGAGGCCATTGATCACGGAATCCCCGTCCTCGGCGTCCCCCTCATATTCGACCAGTTCGACAACCTCCTACGGCTGGAGGCCCGGGGCGGGGCCCTGGTCCTGGACGTGGCCGGGATGGGGCCCGGCGAGTTCGGGCGCTCGCTGGACCAGTTGCTAAGCGACCAGGCCTACGCCGACAACATGAGGCGCCTGTCGGGCCTGCACCGTGATCAGCCCCAGCCCGCCATGGACCGGGCCGTGTTCTGGGTGGAATACGTGATCCGGCACAAGGGGACGCCTCACCTGAGGCCCGCGGCCGCCGCCAATAATCTTGGCTGGGCCGCCTACCACTGCCTCGACGTGGCCTGTTTCATCCTAACCGCTGCCCTGGCTCCGGTCTGCCTGCTCCTAGCAGGCTGCGGCCTAATCCTGCGTCGCTGGCAAGCGAGGAAGGCAAGGAAAGCGAAACGCGAGTAGGGCAGGTGGGGAGAGGAGAGGGGGAGAGAGTGTATGAGGGACAGAGGGCTGTGGTATCGTGTAATAACGAGTAATAATTAATAATAAATTATGGGTAGAGAAGAGGGGAAAGTGAGTCAGTTTCTCTGTGTGATCGGATGTTCTAAAATCCTCACTAATAAAGATCTCTAATATCACAATAAATGGTTAATGATTCAAAGTCCAAAATGTTGTTTGGAATGTGGGAAACAAGTAGAATGTCATTTGCAACTTATCTCGTTGGAAAATCTATTGTGAAAGTTTTGTTCTTTGGGCAAATCCTACACATTCATACACACTCCCTTCTGCTCTCCCCCTCTCTTCCCAGTTTCAGGTCTCAGCTAAAGAACCTTCTCTAAACAACAGTACCTGTATTTGTTGCTGTAATAATAATAATATTAATAATTCTTGCATTTGATGTAGTGCTTTTCACATGTTACTGACATCTCAAAACGGTTCACGGAATGTATTGGAAAGTCAAATGACTGTATCTTTGTGGGCGAAATGTGGCAGCCAATTGCACACAGCAGCGTCCCCACAAACAGTCGTGGGTTGAAAATAACCAATTTTTATTATTGTGTTTTTCTTTTTGGGAGGGATTACTATTAGGCATGTGTGTGTGTGTGTGTGTGCGTGTGTGTGTGTGCGCGTGTGGAGTAAGGAAACTTGCCCATGGTTTCCCCCTGACCTGACTGGATTCGAACGCAGGTCTCACTCCTTTCCCCACCTCCACAACATTTCCCAACTCCACCACTACCTCACCCCCAAAGCTGCTGAAACACTATCCTCATTGAATGACTCTCCCTAACACTCGCCCATTTCGTTTTTTGATTGATTGATTTCGTGACGTGCCCTAACTCTCACATTGAGTTCCCCACCTCTTTCCATTGAGTGAATCTCCCTAACTGTATCCCCCATTGATTCACGCTCCCTAACTCTATCCTTATTGAGTGACGCTCCCTAACTCTATCTCCATAGAGTGAGCTTCCCTAACTCTATCCCTCATTGGCTGACTCTCCCTAACTAACCCCAACTCTATTCCCATCTCTCTTCTATCACCCCATCCTCACCTGGCTCCCCATCACTTACAACAACAACAACAACAACAACAACAACAACAACTTTGATGTATATAGTGCCCTCCATGCCGGACGGCGTCTCAGAGCGCTTAGAGGATACAGTTCAAAGCCTCTCCCTCCCTCCCTCCCTCCCTCCCTCCCTCCCTCCCTCCCTCCCTCCCTCCCTCGCACAATCTCTCCATCCTCCCTCACACAAGGTTTCGCACTGTCTGGCCTGGATTCGAACACAGGTTTCACTCTGTAGCTCAGTGGTTAGAGCCCTTGCCTTACAAGCGATAGAACTTGTGATTCACACACACACACAGACACAAACAGAGACATACACACACACACCTATGAGCCTAATCATAATCGCTCAAAAAACAAATCGACTGTTTGTGGGGACGCTGATGTGCGCAATGGCTGCCGCGTTTCGCCCATGAACATATAGTCTATTGACTTTTGAGTCTGTTCTGTGAAGTGCTTTGTGACACTATGTAGAATATGTGATAATGCGCGATCTCAAAGGTGAGTTTAGAGACTTTGACCTGATTGCTCTCTGTCAAGGAAGCGATAATCAGGTTTCAAATCTTGTTTGGGCCAAAGTTAGATCTGGAGGAAATGATATTAGAGAAGGAGAGAAAAAAAACGGGGGAGGTAGAGAGATTTTAGAAGGACTGAGAGAGAGAGAGAGACAGGGAGAGACTGAGAGAACGGAGGGAGAGTGGGTGACAGAGGGACGTTGAGAGGGAGAGAGAGATAGAGGGTGAGTGAGTGAGGAAGGGTGGGAGGGAGGGAGAGAGGGAGATAGACTTTAAGACGGACCGAGAGAGACAGAACGAGATAGACTGAGAGAACGGAAGACTGAGAGCGTGATGGAGAGACTGAGAAGAAGGAGAGACTGAGAGAGTGAGTGGGGAGAGAGAGAGCGAGTGAGATTGAGAGGGAGAGAGTGAGGGAGAGAGACTGAGAGATTGAGGGAGAGAGTGAGAGGTGGGTTTTGTGATGAACTGAGAAAGGGAAAGAGATTGAGAAATCAGAGAGCCAACGAGAGAGACTTTGAGACTGAGAAAGACTGAGAAAGAATGCAAGTGGAGCTCTCTCCTTAAGGTAAATTAATTATCACAATTAAAGCTAAGATTTGACCCAGCGCATTATCTCGTTAGCGAGACGTCGAAGCACTTTACAGGGATATACTATAAAGTGTAGTGACTGTGCGTTTTGTGGGAGAGAGAGAATGAGAGAGACAGAGAAACGTCTCAAAGCGCTTCACAGGGACACACTGTAAAATATAGTGACTGGGTGTGTGTGTGTTTCTGTCAGTGTGTGCATGCGTCTGTGTGTGGGTGTGTGTGTATGTGCGTGAGTGTCTTGCCTAAGGTTTCACCCTGTCCAGCCCAGGAATTGAACCCAGGTCCTCTCACTTGCACGACCATGGCTCTAACCACTGAGCTACAGGACTGTGCCTCGCTGGTGAGGCCAGGGTTCTAACCACTGGGTTACAGGGTAGTGTAGTGACTGTTTCTTTTGCCCTCGTACTGGACACAATAACAACGAGACCCAACTGACTGCAAACTCTCCCCCATCCAACCCCCACCTCCCCCCCCCCTCCCCCACCACAACCCAGTGACTAGCGATGGCTGTGATGGAGTTCGCGTTTCCCAGGGCTTGTGGGAGAGTGTTGTTGTTGTTGTTGCTGGGCTCTCTGGCGCCCCCTCCTGGATCGCAGGCCGCTCACAGCTTGGTGGTGCCTGTGGACGGGAGCCACTGGTTCAACATGAAGATTCTGTTGGAGGCCCTGAGCCTCAGGGGCCACCGTTTCACTGTCCTGAGGCCCTCGAGCTCCTGGTACATCTTGGAGGACTCCCCTCTGTACCGCTCGCTGACCGTGGACTCCAGCAACCTCAACCAGACATTTGATAGCTAGGACTTCATGGACAAGCACCTGAAGAAGACTCTGGCAATCCGTGAGCGAGGTCGCTCCCTATCGGCCAGTTTGGAGATGAACGAGGCCATCTCGGAGTTCATGAAAGCCATATGGGCCCACACACTAGACCTGGTCACTCTGGGTTTCGAGAACCAGACTCTGTTGGGCCTGCTGGAGCAGTCCAGCTTCGACCTGGTGCTGACTGACCCAGTACTGCCCCTGGGGTTGTTGTTGGCATCTCACCTCAAACTCCCGCTGGTCGACAACGTCCGGTGGACGTTCAACGGCGAAGACCACATGGACATGGCCCCCTCGCCTCTCTCCTACATTCCCATCTTCGGCTCGGGCCTCACCGACCGCATGTCCTTCCTCCAACGCCTCCAGAACATCCTCTACCACTTTGTGCACCTGGGCACATACTTTGACTACACGTCCAAGCTGAACAGTCTGTGCCAGCGTTACCTAGGCCCCGGATGTGACGTGGACTCGCTCTTGCGCTCGGCCGGCCTGTGGCTGATGAGGGTGGATTTGTGGTCGAGTTCCCCCGGCCCTCGATGCCCAACATGGTGCACGTGGGCGGCTTCCAGTGCAAACCGGCCGGGGCCTTGCCCGAGGACCTGGAGAGATTTGTGGACGTTTCCGGGTCCCACGGGGTGGTGGTGATGTCACTGGGGACCCTGTTGGGATCCCTGCCCTCCAGGGTGACTGAGGAGATGGCGGGAGCCTTCGTCCGCCTCCCCCAGCGGGTGGTGTGGAGACACACCGGGCCTCGGCCTGCCCGACTAGGCCCCAACACCCTCCTGTTGCCGTGGCTACCACAGAACGACCTGCTCGGCCACCCCAAGACCAGGGCCTTCGTGTCTCACGGGGGCACCAATGGCGTGTACGAGGCCATTGATCACGGGGTCCCCGTCATCGGCGTACCCCTCATATTCGACCAGTTCGACAACCTCCTGCGGCTGGAGGCCCGGGGCGGGGCCCTGGTCCTGGACGTGGCCGGGATGGCGCCCGGCGAGTTCGGGCGCTCGCTGGACCGGTTGCTAGGCGACCAGGCCTACGCCGACAACATGAGGCGCCTGTCGGGCCTGCACCGTGACCAGCCCCAGCCCGCCCTGGACCGGGCCGTCTTCTGGGTGGAATACGTGATCCGGCACAAGGGGGCGCCTCACCTGAGGCCCGTGGCCGCGGCCACAGCCTCGACGTGGCCTGTTTCCTCCTAACCGCTGCCCTGGCTCTGGCCTGCTCCTAGCAGGCTGCGGCCTAGTCCTGCGTCGCTGGCGAGCGAGGAAGGTGAGGAAAGTGAAGGGAGAGTAGGGCAGATGGAGAGAGGAGTGGGGGAGAGAGTGTTTGAGGGAGATAGGACTGTGACATAGTGTAATGATGAATAATAATTAATAGTTTATATATTAATAATCCTTACGTTCCACTAGGGCCCGGCAATATATCAATATATCGCTAAAACCCGATATAATTTTCATATCGATACGCCGATATAGGCATTTGAAAAATATCGATATATCGTGGGAAAAAATCAGAATGAGCGCACGCTGAACTACACGACCCAGAATGCTCATCCGTATACACAATGCACAGACCGAGGTGCAAAGCCACCATATTGTATTCATAGTCCTAGAATACAATATACAGGTATGCAATGGGTGGGGGGAGAGATGGCTGGGGTGGTGGAGGGGGAGAGAGAGACGGCTGGGTGGTGGGGAGGGGGAGAGAGACGGCTGGGTGGGGGGGAGGGGGAGAGAGATGGCTGGGTGGGGGAGGAGGGGGAGAGAGACGGCTGGTGGGGTGGAGGGGGTGAGAGATGTATGGTGGGGGGGAGGGGGAGAGAGATGGCTGGGGGTGGGGAGGGGGAGAGAGACGGCTGGTGGGGTGGAGGGGGTGAGAGATGTATGGTGGGGGGGAGGGGGAGAGAGATGGCTGGGGGTGGGGAGGGGGAGAGAGACGGCTGGGTGGGGGAGGAGGGGGAGAGAGACGGCTGGGGAGGTGTGGGGGGGGAGAGAGATGGTGAAAGATATTTACCTCCTGAGGAGATAGGTTGGGATCAGAGCGGGCGGGAGGGAGAAGACAAGAGGGAAGAAAGTGGGCGGAAGAGGTAGGGACTAGTGCAGGTGGGAGAGGTTGTGGTTAGGGGAAGGAAAGTAGGAAAAGTGACTATATAACGCGGCAGCCAAAGTGCGCACAGCAGTGTCCCACAAACAGTCGTGGAAGTGGGTCCAGGGGAGAAAGGGGGAAAAGAGGATAAGGAGGGAGAGGGAGGGAAAGGGGGGGTAAATTCAGGGAGGAAAAGCGGGGAGAGAGAGGAGAGATCGAGAGAGACAGAGAGAGACAGGGGAAATGGAGAGAGACAGGGAGACAGTGAGAAATAAGAGATAGAGAGAGATAGCGAGACAGCGAGATGGAGAGACACAGATTGCCCACCAGAGAGAGACAGGGAGATAGAGAGACAGAGAGATAGAGAGAGACAGAGAGATGGAGAGAGACCGTGGGATAGAGAGAGATGGAGAGAGACGGAGAGATGGAGAGAGATAGAGAGATGGAGAGAGATGGAGAGAGACAGAGAGATGGGGAGAGATGGAGACAGATGGAGAGAGGCAGAGAGATGGCGTGAGATTGGGAGAGGGACAGGGAGATAGAGACAGGGAGATAGGGAGTTAGAGCGTTGGAGAGACACAAAGAGATGGACAGAGACAGAAAGATTATGGCGAGAGACAGGGAGATAGAGAGAGACAGAGAGCTACAGAGAGATGGAGAGAGGCAGATAGATAGAGAGAAACAGAGAGCTACAGAGAGACAGAGAGATGGTGAGAAACAAAGCGACAGAGAGAGAGCGAGAGATAGAGAGAGATGGAGAGAGAGAGATAAAGAGACCTGGCAATAGAGAGGTAGAGATGCTGGTTTTGTTCTCTGTCAAGGTGATGATGGACAAATGGCTTCTACAATGTTCTTCAGCCTCTCCGAGCAACAAATAGACACACACACAAACCCACACACACACTCACACACACACCAACACAAACAACCACACACACTAACACACACACTTACACACACATACACATATACACACAGTAACACACACACTCACAAACACATATACACACTGATACACACACACTCACACACGCACACAGCAACTGAGCCAGGCTCACACACACATGCTTTTCACGTCAGGAGGATGTCCCAAGGCACTGGACAGTTAGTGCTTCAGACCTGAGCTAATCTGTCTCTGTCTGTCAGTTTATAGAGGGAGGAAATGGGAAGGCTGACCATCAAGATGATTGCGTAATCTCCCGGCTTGCAGGGCACGATATAAATCAAAGTTGTTGCTGCTGTAAGCGTTGGGTCTCATTCGTTTGAAATGAATAAAAATGTAATTATCCTTGAATTTCACATCGCGTTTTTCACATCTTCTAGACTGTGTCTCAAAGCGCTTCTCAGAATATACTGTAAAGTGAACTGACCTTTTTTTTGTGGGCGAAACGCAGCAGCCAATTGCGCACAGCAGCGTCTCCCCCCCTAAACAGTCGTGGATTGAAAATGACCAATTTTTATTGTTGTGTCTTTCGTTTTTGGAGGGCATGTGTGTGTGCACGCGTGTGTGTGGAGTAAGGAAACTTGCCCAAAGTTTTTGCCCTGACCTGCCTGGATTCGAACTCAGGTCTCTCGCTTGTTAGACGAGTGCTCTAACCACTGAGCTGCAGCAGCACTGAGTGTGGCCTCTCCAGATGCATCACTCTCTACCTGCTGGCCATGGCATTGGGTGACCCGATGGTGGTCATATTTGATGTGATTTTCTATTGGATCGGTTACTTGTACTTCCCGGATTCCTGTCTGAAAAGGACTCCTGTGTGTCGTGCCAATGTCCCCCATTACCCCAGTCCTTGCCAAACTTCACTCGCTCCCTGTCCCGGAGAGGATCAATTTAGTAGTAAATCAGAAGATAAGTCGATCGGTGGATTGCTTTCTGGTGTTAATATTCCCTCCAAACAAAGGCTTACGTGTGGAGTAAGGGATTACATTCCGGCTCGATTATGGAAACACCTTTCTGGTCGGCTTTCCCAATTCCTCCCTCCACAGGCTGCTGATAATCCAGAACTCTGCGGCCCGTGTTCTCTACCATTCCAAACTCCGTGACCCCATCTCCCCCATCCTTGCCCGACTCCACTGGCTCCCCATGATCCAGAGGATCAAAGTCACGATCCTGGTCCTCATGTTTAAAGCCCTCGACAACCTCGCCCCATCCTCCATCCATAACCTTACCAACCCGCCAGCCCCCTGCTTTCAGCAGACTCTGGCCTGATCCACGTCCCCAGCAAGTTGGGGTCTTCAAGTTAGCCTTGAAAGTGTGTATGAGGATCCTGAATATACTGTCAGTTCTCACTCAGTGAATTGGCTGATTATAGATCGAGATGATGGACTGAAGCTGTTGTTACTCACTGCTCCAAAATCGGTAGTGTAGTTTTGTTATTTATAGTATTATTTCAAACAATCATGGATTGAAATGACCAATTTCATTTTATTATTTTGTTTTTTTTGAGAGATTATTGTTAGGCGTGTGTGTGTGTGTGTGTGTGTGTGTGTGTGTGTGTGTGGAGTACGAAAGCTCGCCCAATATTTTGCCCTGATCTGCCTGGATTCGAACACAGGTGCCGCACTTGTAAGACGAGTGCTCTCACCTGCCGAGCTACAGGAGCTCATCTACGCATCGCAACACAGTGCTCTGCTTGGGTGATAAAGTGATAAAGGCTACACACTCTTTGCTATAGAAACGCAATAAGCACAAGCTTTAGTAGAGAGTGAAATGTTGAAATGTGCCTCACCACTCACATTTACACAGTGCCATTCACCCCCCACAACAACAACAACAACTTCGAGTTATATAGTGCCCTCCACGCCGGACGGCATCTCAGGGGGCTTCACAATGATGGATCCCGGGCCTGAGGCAGGGGGAATTGGGGGAGAACGCGAGCGAAAGTGCGGCCGAAAAGCAAGTTCTTTCGTCGAGAACTGAAAGTGAGGAAGTGAGTTCCAGAGCCTTGGGGCCGAAGGAAGACGTGGAACGGAGGATTCGGGGGAAACAAAAAGCAGGCCAGATCCTGGTGGAGTGAAGGCAATGGGTGCCGCTGTGAGGGGAGAGGAGGTCAAAGAGTTTGTGGGGTTGAAGAGGAGCAGAGGGGTTTAAATACAAGCAAGCGTGAGGATGTTGAAATCGATCCTCTCCAGGACAGGGAGCCAGTGCAGTCTGGGATAATCGGGGGAGCAGATAGACATCTCAAAGCGTTTCACCATTTAAGTGACTGACTTTTTACTTTTATTTCAAGTTTGTTAAAATATGGCTTCATGTCACCGTGTCAAGCTGTGGACAGGCCACACCTGAGACAAGCCGAACTCAGAGCAGGGCCTTGATTTGCTCTATGATCTTCCCCACATTGTTGCTGACGTTATGACTGGCTGTGCTCAGCAATTCGTCAAATTCCTCTCCAGAGTAACTCAATTTCATAGTTCCATACTTAGCCATCATCGTCTCTGGGCTTTCCCTTGTGAGCAGAGAACAGCGCTCACTCTCTCAGTCACCCTTTTTCTCACAGCTACGCGTTCATACACCCTCATAAACCTTCTCTCACAAACATGATAATTATGTGAATTATAGAAAATTATAATAATCCTTGAATTAGATATAGAGGTTTCCACATATCCTAGATATATTCTTCACATCGTATCGCTGTCTCAAAGCGCTTCACAGACTATACTGTAAAGCAAATTGAATGTGTACTTTGTGGACAAAACGTGGCAGCCAATTGCGCACAGCAGCGTCCCCACTAACAGTCGTGGATTGAAATTACCAATTTTTTTTATTTTTGTGGGTTTTTTGGGGACGGATTGTCATCAGGCATGTGGAGGAAGAAACTCCTCCAAGGTTTCATCCTCATCTGCTTGGATTTAAACACAGGCCTCAACGCTTGTAAGGCGAGTGGTCTAAGCAGGTTTAGTTTGGGGATGACAGATTTTATACAAACGCGCTGCTGGTCGGCCTTCCCAATTCCTCTCTCCACAGGCTGCAGAACTCTGCGGCTGATGTCCTCTACCGTTCCAAACTCCATGATCCCATCAACCCCAACCTTGCCCGACTCCACTGGCTCCCCATCATCCAGAGGATCCAATTCAAGATCCTGGTCCTCACATTTAAAGCCTCCATAACCTCGCCCCCACACCCAACATCCATGACATAAGAACATAAGAATTAGGAGCAGGAGTAGGCCATTCAGCCCCTCGAGCCTGCTCCGCCATTTGATAAGTTCATGGCTGATCTTCTGATCTAATTCTAATTACCTGCCCTATCCTTATATCCCCTAATCCCTCTTTTAAAAAAATAAAAAATCTCTCAGTCTCAGCCTTGAAAATGTTCAAGGACTGATACTCTACAGCCTTCTGGGGGAGTGAATTCCATAAATTCTGAATGAAAAAATGTTTTCTCAATTCTGTTCCAAAAGGCTGACCCTTCATTTTAAGACTGTGACCCCTGGTTATAGATTCTCCTACCAGGGGAAACAGTCTACTTTATCCAGCCCTTCAACAATCTTATATGTTTCAATAAGATTCCCCCCTAATTCTTCTGTACTCTAGAGAATACAGCCCTAGTTTATTCAACCTATCCTCAGTCCCCACATCCCAGGAACTAACCTAATGAATCTACGCTGCCCCCCCCTCTAAGGCAAGTATGTCCTTTATTAAATAAAGAGATCAAACCTACACACTATACTCTAGGTGCGGTCTCACCAGGGCCCTATACAGTTGCAGACTTCCCTCCTCTTATACTCTGAACTTTTTGAAATGAACGCTAGCATGCCGTTCAGCTTCTTACCCATTCATGCTCAGTCTCTCTCACACTCTCAGGCTGTCACTCGCACCCTCTCACTCTCAGCCTCTCACATTCTCTGTCTTGCACTCATAGACTCTCACTCTCAGCCTCTCTCACACACTCAGTACCTTATCGACATGTTTCCCTGTCAGTTTCTCGATGGCCTTTCTGACCGTCTCATTGCGTTGGCTCCGTGATTCCTTCTCCCCGTCCGAGATCTCAGTGGAAATCCTCACCTCAGACTCATCTTGTCTAAAATCCAAGTTAAAAAAAAACTACAATCCTACTTCCGATCACTCGCGATTAAAATAATATTATTATTACTAATTCGATAGATTAGCACCATGAAGCGATCTGCAAATCGACTAACAATCGGTTTCCCACTCACTTCTAGGTAAATAGAGACATACAAGGATGTGTGGGGGGGGGATAAACTTTCCATAATGTTTCGCCCTGTCCCAGCTTGGAATCTAACCCTGATTCTCTCACTCGTGGGTTGAATGCATTACTAACATGGTGAAGAGAATTAGGTGTTGATCGCTGACTCATTTCTGGAAGATTTACTTCCATTTTTGCTTCCGGTGTTAGTGGGTGATTGCTGTTTGACCATTGACCACAGAAGTATGATAAAGTATGATAATTATTCCTACTTTATTTCAAAATTAATTAATAATAAAATTATCAAGCCTCGTGACTATGTATTTAATGCATTGTATTGGAGCTCTTGTAGCTTAGTGGTTAGAGCACTTGACTCGCAACAGTGAGACATGTGTTCGAATCCAGGCAGATCAGGGTGAAACATTGGGCGAGTTTCCTTACTCCACACAAATGCCGAATAATAATCTCTCCAAAAAAACACACAATAATAAAAATTTATCATTCTCAATCTACGATTGTTTGTGGGACACTGTTGTGTGCAATTGGCTGCGGCATTTCACTCAACAAATATACAGTCAATTCACTTTACAGAATATTCTGTGCAGCTGATAAGATGTGAAAAGTGCTATATCAAATGCAAGGATTATTATTATTTTCTGATGAATTCAGATAAATCGATAAATTCCATACCTTCCCTTGGAATAAACTCCTGCCATGCTTTTTTCACAATCTGAAATACAAAGGAATAAAAACAGATTTAGGCAAACCGACGAGTTGTAAACGCGATCAGTAATACGTCCTTTGCACTGTCTGCACTGTGTGACTATCTCACTTCGGATTGTGTCTCAGGATTAGAGACACAGTAAAGCTCCCTCCACACAGTCGTTCTACACTTTCAGGTGAGGTTCTCACACACACACCTGTCGAGGTACAGTAAGACTCTCTGTGTGTGAGATTATACGTCTGTATTTATTGTATCTGAACAGGAAGTGTCTGGCTGGTAATGATTTGCCCCTGGCACTCTGGCACTGCAGAGTTGAAGTAAATAGTGAATCACCAGAAAGTCGTCTTGAGGAATAGTCCACAATAAATCAATGCAAATATTGCATTTGATGCAGCGCCATCTGATAGTGTCTGATAGTGTTTCAGAGAATTTAATGTAAATTGCAGTGACTATATTTTGTGAGCGTAACAACTGAATCCTGCTTTGCGTATCAATATCTCTCTTATTCTCACTCTTAACAACAACAACAACAACAAAATTACATTGATAGAGCGCCTTTCACGTTGGGACGACGTCCCACGGCGCTGAACAGTTAGATCGGGACGTGAGCAGGAGGGGAGGGGAAGGAGAGTAGGAAAGGCCTCCACCACATTTTCAGGCAATGCATTTCAGATTCGACAGGGTGAATAGGGAAAGACTGTTTCCACCGGTGGGCGAATCAGTGAACAACCCGCTGAGTGAAGACATTTCTCCTCAGCTCCCCTCTGCTTCGTTTTGAAACTATTTTAAATCTGTGACCACGAGTCACTGATTCGCCCACCAGTGGAAAGTCTTTCCCTATTCACCCTGTCGAAACCTCTCCTGATTTTACAAACCTGGCGGGCGAATCCGTGACTCGTGTTCACAGATTTAAAAGAGTTTCAAAACGAAGCAGAGGGGAGCTGAGGAGAAATGTTTTCACTCAGCAGGTTGTTCGAATCTGGAATGCATTGCCTGAAATGGTGGTGGAGGCTGATTCGTTAACAGCTTTTAAAAGAGAATTAGATCTTTATTTAGGGAGAACACGTCTGTTAGGTTATAGGGAGAAAACTGGGCAGTGGGATTGAGTTCTTTTGAATGAGCCGGCACAGACTAGATGGGCCTAATGGCCTTCTTTTGTGCCGTATAATTCTATGATTCTACGACATTCAAGACTGAGATTGATAGATTTTATGTGGATAAAGGGATTAACGGTTATGTGGATAAGGCAGGTAGGTTGAGTTAGAATGGAGCAGCCATGATCTTATTGAATGGCTCGAGGGGCCGAATGGCCTACTCCTGCTCCTAATTCTTACGTTCTTATGTTCTTATTCTACCGTTCCAAACTCTGTGACCCCATCTCCCCCCATCCTTGCCCGACTTTATTGGCTCCCCATCATCCAGAGGATCCAATGCAAGATCCTGGTCCTCACATATAAAGCCCTCCACAACCTCGTCCCTCCCTACATCCGCAACCTCCTATCCCTTTACCAACCTGCCCATCCCCCGTCCATTCAGAGGCTCTGGCCTGCTCCACGTCCCTTAAATCAGGCCTGCTCTACATCCCCCGCCCTAACCGCTCAACCATCAACGGCCGAGCTTTCAGCCTCTCTGCTCCCAAACAGTGGAACTCCATCCCGCTGCCCCTCTGCCTCGCCTCCTCCCTTTCCTCCTTCAAGACTGGTGTCAAGACCTTCATCTTGGATCGCGCCTTCGGCTCCCCCACAAACTCTCCCCCTTCCCTCACTCTCATTCACCTTCCCCCTTCCCTGATCCTCCATCACCCCCCTACCCCCTCCCCGCTCCCACCTCCCCAGTCAGGTCCCGTGTTCTGACTGTTCAGTGCTTTGGCACGTGCTCCCGATCTGAAAGGCGCTTTGCAAGTGAAATTTGGTTATTGTTGTTGTTGTCCCACTCCCCATTCTTAAAATGGTACCAAATGGTCGAAAAGGAATGTCTTGAAACGTACCTTAACAGAGGCAATGGAGGAAGTGAGTTTGAAGGCAGGAAGTGAGTTTGAAGCGAAAAATGGAAATGTGTATTTCTTTGTAACTCGGTAAATTATTCTCCACCTCAACAGCTCAGTCAATAAATGAACCACACAATCAATCACCCGATTGAATTTCTAGGAATCGCCGCACCTTTTATTGAGACCCAGATTTCAGGAGAGTTTCATATTTCAGCAGCGTTTCAGTTCATTATCAGCCTGAGAGTTTTGGCTTGCTTGTCTGGCAGGAGGGAAGCTACAGCAGGGAATGGACAACATAACTACGACTCAGAAAAGGGAAATAACACAACAACGAACACAGTTGTAGTTGGAATATTAAAACCCTTAGTTTTTTCTGAAGTCCTTTAAGCTGTGGGGTTGAATTCATATACGGTAATAATAGTAATCCTTGCATTTGATATACTGCTTTTCTGATCTTATCGACTTCTCAAAGCGCTTCACAGAATATACTGTTCATAGAGAGCCTCTCACGTCGGGAGGATATCCCAAGTCACTGAACAGTTAGATCAGGACCCAAGCAGGGAGGGAAGGGTTGGGGTGGGGGTAGGGGAAAGGAGAGTAGGAGAGGGGGGAGAGTTAGAAGGGCAGCAGAAGGCACGGTCTTGAAACCGGCCTTGAAGGAGGAAAGGGAGGAAGCGAGGTGAAGTGATTGTGGGATGGAGTTCCAGAGTGTGGAGGCAGAGAAGCTGAAAGCCTGGCCACTGATGGTAGGGTGGTTCAGGTGGGGGATATGTAGCAGGGCTCGAGTCCGCTGAACAGAGGGGATGGGCAGGCTGATAAGGAGACAATAAGTTGGAGAGATAGGCAGTGGCAAGGCCGTGAATGGCCTAGAAATTGAGGACGGGGATTTTGAATTCGATCAATGAAACCCATCAGCAACAGGAAGTGAGAGAGAAGGTGCACATCCCATTGCAAGAAACCATCCCTTGGATGAACGTCTAAGTGGACATATGATTGAATATTTATAATCTTTGTTTGTATCTCAATGGTATTGAAGTTGTGAAATGACTGTCAGCAGATTTTCTCAAGCGTGAGTTCTGTGATTTTCTAAGAAAGCGACACTCCCTTTCGTGAGGGAAAGGTTTCTGAAATGAGTCAGATGACAGCCTGAGGGGGTCCGCTGAGGTGAGGAGATGGAAAGTGCAACTGCTGGAGCAGGGGTCGGGTTAAATTGTATAAGCCTTGAGCTGAGCTGACTACAAGGTGACATGCCTGTCAAAGCTACGTCAGCATATGCAAAATCCTCTTTAACTTTACTCGTCTGACTTTCATTGTTTAAATCACTGCACCCTTTGATCTCTGATTCTGAAAGGGTTGGGGGCAAGATGGGAGTTTTAGGGCACCTTAATTGGTGTAATGTATCTTGGAATCATAGAGTCCTATGGCACAAAAGTCGAGATGTAATGAAGGCATGGATAAGGGTATCATGGTTTAGAGGTGAGGTAATGGCGGATTTGGTAAATGTTGCATAGAAGGGGAAAGGCAGAGCGAGTCACTTTGATGTGAGGGAGGAAAGACAGTCGAGGGTCGAACAAGACACCTAGGTTCCTGACAACCTCATAACCTGAGGTGGTGGGCGGGGTGGTGGAGATGGTGGGGAGGGGGGGGGGGGGTTGCGGAGATGGTGGGGAGCGGGGGCGGGGGGGGAGTGGAGATGGTCGGGATGGGAGGGGGGGTGCGGAGTTGCGGGGTGATGTGGGGGGGCGGGGGGGGGGGAGTGGAAGCTCCTTTGGCCTGGTATGGCTGAAATCAATGTTGAGTCCAGACGGCATCTATCTACTGGGGACACGACAGCCATCTGGATTCAACATTGATTTCAGCCATACCAGGCCATAGGAGCTTCACCCCCTTTTCCCCCATTACAATCATAACTCCAAACACCCCTTGCCTCTCTGGTGTTTTGTTTGTCTATCACCACTAAACACCTCTTCTCCCCAGTTTGGTTAAACCCACCAACCTCTTCTGTTTCTCCCCAGAAGTCGTTAACACATATTCAACTCAACAGTTAACACACTCTTTTTTCCTTTTCCTTTGTCTCCTTTGCCTTCCATGTCCTGCCTCTTCCCCTTCAACGTCCTTAAGAAACATCTCCCTCCAAACAAGCCCCAGTTCTGACGAAGGGTTGCAGACCCAAAACGTTGACTCTTTTTCCTTTCTCCATGAATGCTGCCTGACCTGCTGATTTTCCCCAGCAGCTTCTGTTTTGGGTTCAGATTCCCAGCATCTGTAGTATTTTAAGAATATAAGAACATAAGAATTAGGAGCAGGAGTAGGCCATTCGGCCCTTCGAGCCTGCTCTGCCATTCAATAAGATCATGGCTGATCTTCTCACCTAACTTTGATTACCTGCCCTATCCCCATATCCCCTGATCCCTCTATTTTTCAAAAATCTATCAGTATCAGCCTTGAAAATGTTCAACCATTGAGCATCTACAGCCTTCTGGGGGAGTGAATTCCATAACTTCACTACCCTCTGAGTGAAGAAATGTTTCCTCAACTCTGTTCTAAAAGGCTGAGCATTAATTTTGAGACTGTGACCCCTGGTTATAGATTCTCCTACCAGGGGAAACAGTCCCTCAGTGTCTACTTTCTCCAGCCCTTTAAGAATCGTACATGTTTCAATAAGATTCCCCCTAATTCTTCTGTACTCCAGAGAATACAGCCTTAGTTTATTCAACCTATTCTCATAGGTCAGTCCCCTCATCCCAGGAACTAACCTAGTGAATCTATGCTGCACGTCCTCTAAGGCAAGTACGTCCTTTATTAAATAAAGAGATCACACTATACTCTAGGTGCGGTCTCACCAGAGCCCTATACAGTTGCAGCAAGACTTCCCTACTCTTATACTCTGAACTTTTTGAAATGAACGCTAGCATACCGTTCACCTTCTCAGTTGCTTGCTGACCTACAAACTAACTTTTTGGGACTGGTGTACAAGGACACCAAAATCCCTTTGAATACTAACACTATCTAATTTCTCCCACTCTATAAAATAATCTATTCTTTTATTCTTGCTACCTAGGTGAATAATTTCACATTTGCTAACATTGAATTCCATCTGCCACCTACTTGCCCACTCCCCTAGCCTATTTATATCTTGTTGCAATCTTTTTGCATCATCCTCAGAGCTCTCTCTGCTACGTAGTTTAGTGTCTTCCACGAATTCAGATACGTTACATTGAATGTTCTCATCTAGATCATTGATGTAAATAGTAAAAAGTAGGGTTTGTGTATGTTGGGGGCTGTGAGTGTGGGACTGGGCTCTGTGTGAGTGGGGTGGGTTGTGTGTTTCGTGGAGGAACAAAAGAGAGGTAGAATATATCTGTAACAGAACCCTGTGTGTTAAGTATAATAATCATCCTGGCATTTGATATTAGGTATTATCACATCTTCAAATCGTCTCATTTCACTTGACTGAATATACTGTAAAATGTAGTGACTATATTTGTTGGTGAAACAATTGCACACAGCACGTTACAAACAAACTGAAATCTCATTGTGGAGACGTCAAGCCATTAAACACATTTTATTCTTCTGGCAACAAACTACTAAACACACAATGTTTTGAATGATATAAACAGGTAACTATAACCCCAAACTGGTGGGTAATAAACTATTAAACAGCATCCCCCTCCCGCCAATTCTGCTGGTAATGAGCGAGGAGAGAAGGTGCCTTTAGACCTTTCATATAGTGTAACATGTAAAACGCAGTGAAGTGACGTGAGCGAGGACAGTGGAGGCCATGACTGGTGTCAGGACACACTGGATCCCATTTCTCACCGGGCCATTCTGTTATTCTCTCCAGCAGCCACACACACCCTGGTGACAGCCTGACCTGTGACCAACAGCCATGTGTGTGTGAGGTCAGTGCAGGAGATGGTGGGTCCCCAGCACATGGTCACGAGACAAGGGGACACACTGTGGTACCTAGTGTCTTCACTGTGTAGTCACTGGTGTGGGATCAAGTGGATCTCTGTGCTGCACATCAATGATTATTTATTGCCTTCACTTCTCAGAGCCGCTTCTCATGTGGGCTGTGAACAGCTCCGGCTCCTGGAAAACTTTCCCACAGCAACAGCGTCTTTCAGAGCCTTAGTGGGTTTTCTTATGTATTCGCTGGTGACCGTGGAGGGTGTCTGATCTTGTGAAACTCTTCCCACAGTCAGCACATTTATACGGTTTCTCTCCTGTGTGTATTCGCTGGTGACTGCGGAGGGACCTTGATGTTGTGAAACTCTTCCCACAGTCAGCACATTTATATGGTTTGTCTCCTGTGTGTATTCGCTGGTGAACGTGGAGGGTTCCTAATGTTGTGAAACTCTTCCCACAGTCAGCACATTTATAAGGTCTCTCTCCTGTGTGTATTCGCTGGTGACTGCGGAGGGTTCCTGAACGATTGAAACTCTTCCCACAGTCAGCACATTCATATGGTTTCTCTCCTGTGTGTATTCGCTGGTGACTGCGGAGGGCGCCTGACTCTCTGAAACTCTTCCCACATTCAGCACATTTATACGGTTTCTCTCCTGTGTGTATTCGCTGGTGACTGCGGAGGGTCGCTGACTCTCTGAAACACTTCCCACAGTCAGCACATTTATACAGTTGATCTCCTGTGTGTATTCGCTGGTGAACATGGAGGGTCCCTGAACACGTGAAACTCTTCCCACAGTCAGCACATTTATAAGGTCTCTCTCCTGTGTGTATTCGCTGGTGACTGTGGAGGGTCACTGAACATGTGAAACTCTTCCCACAGTCAGCAGATTTATAAGGTCTCTCTCCTGTGTGTATTCGCTTGTGACTGTGGAGGTGACCTAACTGTGTGAAACTCTTCCCACAGTCAGCACATTTATATGGTTTCTCTCCCGTGTGTATTCGCTGGTGACTGCGGAGGGTGTCTGATCTTGTGAAACTCTTCCCACAGTCAGCACATTTATAAGGTCTCTCTCCTGTGTGTATTCGCTGGTGAACATGGAGGGTTCCTGAACATGTGAAACTCTTCCCACATTGGGAACATTGATTCCGTCTCCCTCCTGAGCTCGATCGCTGGTGTATCTGCAGAGAACCTGTCTGTGTCAACCCCTTTTCTCCATCAGCATCAGTGATGGATCCCTGACACTCTCTCTGCTGGGAGGATACAGTTTGGCTACAAGCTGGTTGTGTGGCTGATGTGTCTCGACGGAGCTCAGGATGACTTCTGCTGTGTTTCTGAAGGAACTCGGCTCGAGTGAACACAATGTTACACTGAGGGCAAGGGTGAGACTCAGAATCATCCACTTTGGGTGCTGATGGGAGAAAAGAAAGATCTGTATCAGCAACATATGAGAGATTTCTTTAGGAATTGCTGTTTGCCCAATGTTACTTAATCCAGGGATGTGGAGTCCTGTAGCTCAGTGGGTAGAGCACTCGCCTGGTAAGCTAGAGACCTGGGTTTCATTCCTGGTGAAACCTTGGGCAACATCCCTTACTCCACATGCCTGATTAATAATGCCTCAAGATGAAAAATAAAATGAAAAATGATAATTTGTCATTCAATCCAAGACTTTTTGTCTTTTTATTATTGTTCTGCGTACAGCACTTGATCAAGTCAAAACACTTTCAAATGCTTCACAGTAACTACTGTCAAGTGTTGTGTTAGTGTTTGACTGTGAGGTGAGTGGGTGAGTAATTAGTCAAGTTTGTGAGATCATATTCTCGGATGTGAGCCTTGAACCCACAACCCTCTGATTCAGATGTTCAGACTTAAGTGAGGCCGGACAATCAGTGATGTACATTGCACTTCCCATCCCAATCCCACAGCTACAACAGACCCTGAAGAAAGCTTTGAGTAACTGTCACTTATCTCCAAACACTCACACTTGTTTAGCTGCTCTGTGTTCCTCATTGATGTGTGTTGGATACCCAGCTCCTCACCAAACTGCTCACCGTACCAGACGAGCAGCTCACACCGAGGAGGAACAGGCTGGCATGTCCTGTAATATACCTGACCCCAGTGCTGAAAGGCCACCAGCGTTTGCTCCTCCTCCTTCCGGGCACAGTTAACGTACCTGAAACAGGAGAATAATAATAATAATTATTAGTATTTGTTACAGCAACTGTCACATCAGGAGGATGTCTCAAAGCGCTTCACAGGATAGACTGTGAAATAGTGACTGTGTGTTTTGCTGACCAATGTGACAGCCAATTGCACACAGCGACGTGCCCTTGAACAACCATGTGAACTGCCAATTGTATTTGGGGAATTGTCAGCCAGGAAATCAATAGAGAAAGAGGTAGAAAAACTCTATTCTATTCATTGTTGATATATTCAGCACAGAGTCCTGTAGCTCAATGGTTAGAGCACTTGCCTCCCAAGCAATAGGTCTGGGTTTATTTCTTGGTCATGGAGAAATCTTACGCAAGTTTCCTTAGCCCTCACCCACCTCATTTTACCAGGAGTAACAATGAATTTGCTTGTTAGTCAATTGGCAGACCGATAGTACGAAACACAACATTTTGTAACGGAATCAACAATGGTTTGTGAGACACTGCTGTGTGCATTGGCTGTCTCAATCATCGACAAAATACACAATCACTATACTTTACAGCATACACTGTGAAGCACTTTTCGATATCTCATTGACATATCTCTATCGAATAAAAGGATTATTATTATTATGACCAAAACAGTGGCTTTGAAATAAATCATGAATCTTGTGGAGTCTCTCGTTCCTTCACCACATGTAGGGAAGTAACCATCACTCACGGCACCTGCATTGTAGACAGTGTTCCCTTACCTCATCCAGTTTGAATTTGATTCATCCTTTGATTCAATATATTCTACCTCCCCGTTCTCTTTGGTGATCTGCAGAAAGATATTATCCCAGATTACGATAGTAAGTAATAAGAATCCTTGCATTTGATGTACAGTATATCACTTTTCGCATCTACCAGATGTCTCAAAGCACTTCACAGAATACGCTGTCAAGTGAATTGACTGTATATATGTGGGTGACATGTGGCAGCCAATTGTGCACAGAGTGTCCTACAAACAGTCGTGTGACCAAAGTATTCTTGTTTTGAGGGCAGTAGGCAGGTTATTATCTCTGGCAACGCGATCTGTCAATCGAGTAACAACCAGGTTCCTACTATCTACTGGGGAAACAGAGATGTGCGGTGTAAGGAAACTTGCCCAACTTTTCACCCTACGAGGAATATAACACTATCTCGCTTGCGAAGCGAGTGCTCTAATCACTGAGTGTCCTCGTCCCCCACCCCTGGGTGAATTTCCTGAATTTCCAATTCACTCCCTCCTGGATATCGATCTACTCTCTACTTCCCTCCCCATCCTTGTTCAGGCCTGTCTCAAGATCTTCCTGTTTGATCACATTTTCTGCCATCTTTCCCCTCTCCTCCCCCTCCACTCAACCCTACCTCAGATACCAAGCCAGGACTGTCGAGCTCCTTGGGACAATGTAAAAGACAGAAATTTAAATCTGTATTGTATTGTACAGTGTTGTGAATATTGTGAAGCAGGCGTTTCAGTAATGTGATAATGTATGAAATGCAAAGATTATCAAACCTCTGTTTGATATAACATAATTTAACAGTAATAATCACTCACCACCCATGAATAGCTACTGTCGGCAGCCAATTCACCATCAGCTAAAACACCTTCATATGGTCCAAAGTGGACCCCTTTGGGTATAGGCTTGTCTTGATTCCACACACCAAGCCCCGCGTTGGCAATATGTGAGGGTGCTATACTCAGGCCCTCTGGCACGGTGAGTCGGGCTCTGCCTGGTTGGTTCATTGGCACATACGTGTCTGGTGTGAATATGGGGAAGCCATGTACAGGACATTCCTCGATGAAATACATTTCACAATCTTCACAAACTAGGAAAATGATACAATATTAATTATCTGGGAACGACAGGCAAGTCAGTCTAACGTCAATAGTGGGCAAACTTCTAGAATCTATGATCAGGGACAAGATAGATATTCACTTCGAAAGATATTGGCCAATAAAGGACAGCCAGCATGGATTTATTAAAGGCAAATCTTGCCTTTCAAATCTGATACAATTGTTTGATGAGGTAACGGTATGGGTGGACGAGGGGAGCGCAGTTGATGTAGTTTAAATGCACTTTCAAAAGGCATTTGGTAAAGTGCCGCATGAGAGGCTTATTAGGAAAGTAGAGGCCCACTGCATTAAAGGGACAGTGCCAGCATGGATCAGGCCTCAGCTGGAGTACTGTGTACAATTCTGGTCAACACATGTTAAGACATTGGAAAGGGTGCAAAGAAAGGTTTACTACAATGGTGATAGGATTGAGGGACTTCAGTTATGGGGAAAGGCGAGATAGGCTAGGTTTATTCTCTTTGGAACAGAGAGGTTGAGAGGAGACCTAATAGAGGTTTATAAAATCATGAGGGGATTCAATAGGGTGAATAAGGAAAAACTGTTTCCACTGGTGGGTAAATCTGTAACTCGTGGTCACAGATTTAAAAGAGTTTCAAAACGAAGCAGAGGGGAGCTGAGGAGAAATTTTTTCACTCAGCGGGTTGTTCAAATCTGGAATGCATTGCCTGAAATGGTGGTGGAGGCCGATTAGATAACAGTTTTTAAAAGAGAATTAGATCTTTATTTAGGGAGAACAGGTCTGTTATGTTATAGGGAGAGCGCGGGCAGTGGGATTGAGTTGCTCTTTTCAATGAGCAGGCCCAGACTAGATGGGCCGAATGGCCTCCTTTTGTGCCGTAAAATTCTATAATATATTGAAGTGTGATTCCACCACACACAAATTGCCACTTGTAGAAATCTCCACACCCACACAACACTCTGTACCCCAATCCTCACCGGGCTCCACTGACCCACCCCTCTCCAACACAAACCATTTCAAGATCCATCCCTGCTCTCCCTGTTCTGTGACAGCCTCCTGTTTCTTTGACTTGATCATGCCCAGCTGGGGTTGGGAGCCCTACTCATCCTCTGTCTGACCCCACTCAGCAAACACAGGTACATTCCCCCATGTCACCGTCCTCAACTCCACAACTCTGTGTTCCTCCATATCGATCCCCCTTAATCTATCTTTAAATCCTTCCTAAAGATTGACCTCTTCAAATACTCCTAAGGTCAACCCCATCGCACCCTCCATCACTCAGCATCCAATCCCAATGCGGTACATTGATCCAAGATGCTGAGCACCAAATTTTACTATCAAGCGTAGTGACTGCGTATTATGTTGGCAAGGACAGAAAGAGAGAGAAAACATTCCCTGAGATTTTGATATCCAGACGATCAGGCACTGATGAGGAGTGAGGTTTGATTTCTTATCTAAAGAACAGCTTTTCTGACATCATGTCATCCCCTCCCACCAGTTCTGAGCTGCAGTGTCAGCCTAGACTGGGAACCCATCGTCTACTATTTGGTGGCTCAAACCCACAAACTTCTGATTCAGAGGGCAACCAACAGAGCCAGGCTGACACCTGCCTGATTCTACACTGGACTATCTGATGCTGAGAAACTCAGATTGGTTTTCACATACACAGGTAATGTTCATCACGAAGATCCCCTTCCTTGGTGTAATTTTGTTTCTCTCTCTTTCTCAAACCGTATCTGCTGCTCCCAGTGTCTCCTCCACTCATTTGATTGTGTTTGGAGATCAAACCCTTTCCAGTTCTGCTCCCTGTGGGTTAAATGAAGAAGGCGGTGGGCAACATGTTTCATGAGACATACCAGACATGAGAGGTTATAAGGAATTCCTTCACTAAGAGCCTCCGAGTAATAAATGGAGAATGGAATTGGAAAGTGTGAATCAGGACAAAACAGGAAACAGCGTCAGCAATGGCAAAGCCCCAATGCCCCAACTGGCTCCTGTGCTGACTGTTTCTGGGTAGATTGTTACAGGAAGAATACCTTGTTTAGATGTACTGGGGGCTTCATTGTCCCAAACTGAGACAGTTCCTCTTGTGACCAGACGGTTTTCTTTGTTTGCTGCACCCATGTCTTCAGTCAAGTCATCCCCATGCTCAGCTGATCCTGATGGCAGGTTTGACATCTCTGTTTTGCTCTAAAATGGTTAATTAAAGAATGGGTAAAGGAATAATTAGAGTGTGTCAGCCTGGCTCCATCGCTCAGTCAGAAAGTTTTTGGTTCAAGCACCACTTTGGGAATCGGAACCATATGATCTAAGCTGTCACTGTAATGCAAGGCTGGGGATGTGCTGTCTTTTTGGTTCTGCCATTCTTCACATCAGATGTTGAACTTAGTTCCTGTCAGGCTGGAGTATTCTTCCTAATTTGTCAGGCGCAGTGTCCAATATACTAGCACATAACAGGTTACTAATCTCAGGAGGACTGCATAGATTAGGCCTTTCTTCACAGGAGAAGAGAAGAGACGACAGGACGCAATAGAGGTGTTTAAAATTCTGAAATGGTTTGATCAGATTAGCGTGAATAGACGTAACAAGACACAAGTATAATATAGCAACCAGGGAATGAAAAAAATCTTCCCTCAGAGGGATGTTAAAATGTGAGTCTTGCTGCCAGACCCTGCCACAAATAGTATAAATGTGTTTTAGAGAAAGTAAGAGAGACACATGAAAGACAAGGGTATGGGAGGGAGTAAGGTTTGGATAGACAGTGGATCAGGTGAATTATCAACATGGAGTAGTTGGGCTGAATGGCGTATTTCATGCTATTTCATGCATGTGAATCTGTATAAAATGCATTTAATACTTAGCGAGTTACCTCCATATATTTCTTGATCGTTGCCTCCCTCTTCCTGGCTTTCATGCTGACCAAAGTCTTAAAGAATCTCACTTCTGTGAGGCAGAAAAGAAAGGATAGCTCACATCACACTGCAAATCAGGACTTGACTGGTATCATTATATCCTGATGTGCGGCTGCGTTTTGCCCACAAATTGCAGTCAATTTTCCTACTCTTCTTCATCCTGCCCCAACTCCTCCCCCAGATGCCCTTGTCCCTTGGGATATCCTCTTGACGTGAAAGGCGTTATATAAATGTAAGTTTTGATTGATTGATTATACTATCACGGCGGACGTGGGTGTGGGGGGTGGTAATACACTACACCTCGTGCTTGGGTGATGTTGTCAGAAATGGTGTGTTCCAGAAGAGATCAACAAATGTTTTGTCTGTATCTGATCAAAAGGATGTTCACATGCATTGCTATTTGAAATGCAAACAGAAATTAAGCTCTCTCTCCTCTAGTAGCCTGGCCAAACAATCCCCAGATATACTCAGTCAAATGGTTGCCGGGTTTGCCTAAAAACTGTCACTACTATTTATTATGTATCATGTGAGGTCATTTGGGACATCCTCCCAATGAGAGGTCCTCTGGCAAAGTCAGGGTAATTACATTGAGAAGTCCTCCTGAAGTGAAAGCCCTGTATCAAACACAAATGTGAAACCCACATCTTGATGGCTTTCTGTATAGAAGCTTACTTGAAGTGGTCTTTAAGATAGATTTTGGTGTCCATTCCTCATCAGACTCACTTGAAACATACACTGGAGGTGTCTGCTTACGATTACACGTTAACATGAATGCTGGCTTAGGAACATTCAGCCCTGTTGAAAACATTGAATTCTAGTCATTTTTAGCTGACAATTAACAACATACATCAAGGCAACAAGGCATTTAACAACAACTATTTACTTTTACATAGCGCCCTCCATGTGGGCAGTGTCTTGCTGTTGACTGGGTGCCAGGGAAAGTTGATTGTGGCCTTGAAGACAGGCAAGGAGGGAAATGCCGTGGTATAGAGACAGAAGCTTCACAGATTTGGGACGGAATCTGGAGCAAGACTCCCCATCATCATGTTCCTTGTCATTGTAGTAAAGTTTGTAAATAAATTATGAATGAATACAAACTAGAACTAGAAATTCCAGTGTTTAAGCCTAACCTCCTGACCCTCCAATGGTGGCTTACGTGGACTTATAACTCATATCAGCTCATCTGATTCTCCAATTCAGTGCCTGGAGTTTGTTGTATTGTTGTTTAGTGCCATATTTCTGAAGAGATTCTAAACAAAGGTAGTGTCTGCTTTGCAGATTGTTGGAATATGGAGGTACTGTATTAAAAACTAATTCTAGTTAGTTCCAATCAGGCACCAATTTAAAACAATCTATCCACAACATAGGCTTGGTCAGCAACCTTGAGCAAAAGGGAGAGAAACAAATTGTCTACACAAAACACCAGGTGCACATTCCCCTGCACTGAGACAACCTTGGGTACTGGTCCATGCCAATAAACCAAGGAGCGCAATAACATCAGTATCTTCTAGGATAAATAAAGAATAGGAGATAGGAGAGAAAGAGTGGCTCATTACAACAGTTGGAGAGTGTCTCAGGGTAAACTGAGATCTCCAGCCTGCCACTGTTGTCCAGAACTATTGGACAAGGTCATGGTTCCAGTTGTTTTGTTTTACAGGCAGAGAATGGTTACTTAGAGAAGGAAAGTTAGAAGGAGTGAGTGTTGTGAGAAGCCTGAATCTGACTTATGGTGTAACAGCATTGTATTCTACATAGAATCTACATCTGATTGTATGATTAGTCTGATTCTTTTATTCTATCATATATTGTATGTGAACCTATCATTTATGAATTTACTATTAGATAATAATCTTTAATCATTTGTGTATCTCTTAAACCATACTTATTGCAATAAAATCAAGGCTTTTTGGGTCCGGACTCTCGGGATTTGAATTCCCAACAAGATGGACGGTATTGTTCCCGTACCACTATTCTAAAATAGATGGCAATTTTTCTTTCCCAGTTTCCTGACCCAATTTATCATTGGTCCCTCACCCCATCGTTGTTTGTGAGATGTTGCTGTACAAATTGATGGCCATTACAGTGCCACTACACATTCCACCTAGGGAAGTCCTCCCGACGTGACAGGCACTGCATATATGTAATTTTGTAGTAGTTGTAGGTTTTCCGCATATAAACTATGGGAAGCACTTTGCGGTGAGCTACTGGAATGAAAGGTGCTGTACTAAATGTAACAATTATTGTTAAATCTTCACTGCAAACCATCATACCAACCTACTGCAATCATGGTTACGTAGTTTTCCTTCATATTTTTATACCGTGTCTTCTCCCAGGCCCCCAACTCAGCCCAGGCCTCCTTCGTAAAGTAACCGGCAATGTCTTTATCGTGCTGGTCCCCCTGAAGATGTTTACACAGACATGTTATATGTTATACACAACTGTAGATTTACAATAAAAATAACAATGATTTTATAAACTACAGTGTTGAGGAAAGATTGGAGACATCCAGCCTATTTTCATTAGATCTCCCCCTATTGCCCTGACACTGTCATACCCACAATTGCCCTCACACTGACTCCCGATTGCCCTGACACTGACCCCCACAATTGCCATCACACTGACCTCCCTCTATTGTCTCTCCCCAGCACTAACGCTCTGACGCGATCTCGCTCGGCGCCGCCTTTTATTCCCGCTCACGTGGCCTCTCTCCCGCACACCGACCAATCAGTGCTCCGTTCCATACCACATGACCCGCCAGCCTCCACTTCCCGCTCCTCGCGCGGCTCTAATCATTTTTGGCGCCAAACCTGCTCCTTTAAAACCCATTTCCTCTCAGATAATAAACATATTCGCGCTCACGGCCGCCTGGACACACGGAGCTTGTTGTTTTAATCGGTGCCCGGGCCTCGCCACCTGCTGAGCCGACCCTCCCCGCCTCCGGACCCGCTTTTTCAGGTGGAAAAGGAAAAAGGCGGCAAAGTGTCAGCGCGCGGTCACCCGCGGGAGGATTTCACACTCACAATTGACGAGCCGCCATCCTCGCTGCTTGTACCAGGCTCTCTGTGACTCTGGCTGTTATACATTGTCACCCTGACTCTCCCTATCTTCCTCATACTAACTCCCTCTTGTCTCTCCCCAGCACTAACGCTGTGTCGCGATACCGCTCGGCGCCGATTTATATACCTGCCATCCGTCACGTGACCTGCCTCTGGCTCATTCGACCAATCAGCGCCCCGTTCTCCGCCACGTGACCCACCAGTCCGCTGTTCTCGCGCTGCTCCGGCCATTTTTGGCGCCAAACCTGCCGTCGATTCCTTTACAAGCCATTTTCTCTCAGATAATAAACGCAATCGCGCTCGGGGGCGCCTGGACACACGGAGCATTAATCGGTGCCCAGGCCTCACCGTTGCATTGAAAGCCTCACGTTTCCCTCCGGAGCGGCTTTTGTTTTTAAGATGGTGGGAAAAAAACGGTGCGAAAGTGTCAGCGCGCGGCCACCCGCGGGGAGGCGACGGTTGGAGCTTCGAGCGCTGCCAACGGCTTTTTTATTTTGGCGCCAAATCGTCTGAGGTAAAAGAGGCTTCGAGTATAACAATCATAATAAATATTGGTGATAAACCTGGAGTTTTACAGGTTTAGGCCCTGATTATGTCTTTCAGACGCCTCAAAGCCTCAGAGGCTGCCACGGACACTCGTTCTCTCCTAGTGTCACTCATCGTGACTGTTAAAGTGAGGTGACCGTGTAAAGTGTAGTGACTGTGTTTTGTAGTTCAATGACTGAGATGATCTGAGAGAGAGAGACACTGAGAGAGTGGGAATAATAATAATAATAATCCTGGCATTTTATATTGGACATTATCACGTCATTTTGTCCAAAAATATACAGTTAATTCACTTTACAGTATATTCTGTGAAGCACTTTGAGAGTCTAGAAGACATGAAAAGCATTATATCAAATGCAAGGATTAATACTATTATCATAATACAGTATTATCAAGATGTCTGAAAGCATTTCACAGAACATACTGTAAACTGTAGTGAGATATACTTGTGGGTGAAACGTGGCAGCCGATGGCACACAGTACGTCCCCCAAACAGCTGGGTATTACACTGACCATTTTATTATTGTTGTGTTTATCAGACGTGTGGAGTAAGGAAACTCGCTCGAGGTTTGGTCAGGAATGGAACCCAGGTATATGGCTCGCCAGGCGAGGGCTGTAACTCCTGAGCTACAGGACTCCACACCACAGGGGAATATGAAGGTCAGTCAGTCACCATCATTAACTCACACCAACAATGATCCCCATCCATTAATCATTCAGACAAGGCCATCTCAGGCCTCTTCCTCACTGTCTCAACAGCCGTCTCTGCTCCCGAAAATCCCAAACCCAACTGCTCAAGTGAAGGTGGCAGAAAACCAGTTCACCACCTGCTGTGGCTCGAGCATCTTCACAGCTAATGCCTGTCCATCTGTGTTTGTGTTTTTCTTTGTATGTGTGTGTGTGCGTTTTTCTTTATGTGTGCGCATATGCCTGCCTGCAGTGAGCACCCCTATATAATCCCATTTTAACAGTGAGTACCCCTATATAATCTGATATTTGACAGTGAGCACCCCTATATAATCATATAGACAGAGAAACATAAACTGAGCTCTCAGCCCAGTATTGTGCGATCGAGTTATTTTAAAACGTGTTATTGTTACTAAATGTATTTACAGTAAAATCTGCAATTGTTTTGTTCGATTGAAGCTGATTTGGAGCTGCACAGATTTGCTCAGTTTCACTTTGTGTTTAAGAGATTTAAACCGGTTTTTGTTGATCGCAAAGACAGTTTGCTGCTGAGTTTAATGCAGAATGTGCGTTTAAAAAACTATTGTACTTGAAACCATGGAGATCCTGGGACTTTTGAAGAGACTTCCCGCGTTTTTCCCGAGTTTGAGGTTAAAATCAAACGTAAAATTAATATAAAAAGTGGTTTATATGATCAATATTAATGCAGAATTAGGAATATTTTACACTGATGCACTTTGAACCCCAGGGATCTTGGGATTCTGTAACCCACCTCATGTGGGTTTCCAGGTTTTAAATTAAAATCAAAATACAAAATTACCGCAAAAACATGTTGATATCATTGATACTAATGCAAAACGAGGAGTTTAATAAACTATATCCCCGGGGATGTGGGGACTTTGCAAACCAGTTTCCCATGTTTAATCCAAGAGGGGCTTCTTATTTAAATATAAAGTTAATGCCAAAACACAATGACATATTTGAGGTTAATGCAGATTAGGAATGTTTTGCACGGTTACACTTTACATCCTGTGAATCTGGGGAGTTTAGAACCCGCTTCCCGTGGTTATAAAGTGAAATTGTAGTTTAATAAACCTTTGTCTTTAAACCCCGGACGGGTGGGGATCCGGGGACTTTACAACCGGTTCCTCTTGAGGCCTCACGTGATCGCTCCCCTCCCACCCAGACTCGGTCATGACGTCACCAGCAGCCACGCGCCTGTACAGACCTCCCCTCCCACCCAGCCTCGGTCATGACGTCACCAGCAGCCACGCTCCTGCACAGACCTCCCCCCCCCACCCAGACTCGGTCATGACGTCACCAGCAGCCACGCGCCTGCACAGACCTCCCCTCCCACCCAGACTCGGTCATGACGTCACCAGCAGCCACGCGCCTGCACAGACCTCCCCTCCCACCCAGACTCGGTCATGACGTCACCAGCAGCCACGCGCCTGCACAGACCTCCCCCCACACCTAGAATCGGTCATGACGTCACCAGCAGCCACGCTCCTGCACAGACCTCCCCCCCCACCCAGACTCGGGGCCGCGGGTTCTCTGGTGACAATTCATAATCCAGAGAAAAGCTTTACTGTCAATCACTGTTCGCGGTTAAACACAACCCTCGCGCGGCAGCTCGTCACACGTCAGGGGTGAGATGATTCATTTTAAATAGGAATTCAATTCAAAATATAAATTGTCCCAAACGCTGTAGAAACACGGGAAGCGGGTTTGCATCAGTGAAAAATATTCCTAATTCTGCATTCATCTCAATGGTGTAAATGTGTTTTCGCATTGGCTTTGTATTCAAATAATAACCCGCTATCCGGGTAAAACACGGGAAACGGGTTCAAAAGTTCCCAGATCCCCGGGGTTTAAAGTGCATCAGTGCAAAATATTCCCAATTCTGCATTAATATTAAACATACAAACTGCTTTTTGCATTACCTCTCTTCCTCTCTCTCACACCCATTTCATCTCTCCCTCTCTCACACTCTGTCTCTCTCTCTGTCAGCCACTGGGAGGTTCAGCTACAATCAGGAGTCAGAGAGGGGGCGGGGCTGGGGAAGGAGTTCCTTATATGGGAATTAAAGCGACGTCATCCACCTCTTAAAGGGGCGGGGGAGGGTTTTAAATGGTTTGGATTATTATAATAATCCTTGTGTTTGTCATTGCGCCAGATGACCTCATCCAGGCGTCTTAAAGCGCTTTACAGGATACACTGTAAAGTGTAGTGACTGTGTTTTGTGGGTGAAACGTGGCAGCCAATTGCGCACAGGAGTGTCCCACCAACAAGCGTGGATTGAGCAAACACATTATTATTACTGTTTTGGAGGAATTATTACCTGGGAAAGCGATTTGCCAATTCACTAACAGGTATTTGTGGGTGAGGAGGATGGGCAGGGGAAGGCCTGTGTTTGTATGGGAGGGAGGGATCTGTTTTGTGTCGGGGGTTTGTGTGTTGGGGAGCTGTAAGTGTGGGATGGGGCTGGGTGTGAGTGAGGTGGGTTGTGGAGGGTCTCTGTGTACGTGTGTGAGTTGGCTGTATGTGTGTGTTTGGGGAGTGGGAATGGGGGTGCGGTGTGTGTGTGGATGGGTGGTGCGGGGTGCAATATGGCTGCTTTTCTAGTGTGTATATGATTGAGCGATGGAGTGAGTAAACAAAAAAGAGAGAGATGTCAGTGACAGAGCGTTTATTGTCTGTTAATCATAATGATCCTAACATTTGATATCTTGCCGTCTCACGTCTTTGAGACCACTCAAATCGCTTGACTGAATATACTGTAAAGTGTAGTGACTGTATATTTGTTGGTGAAATGTGGCAACCAATTGCACACAGCAGCGTCGCCGCAAACAGCCGGGGATTAAAGTGACCATTTTATTATTATTGTTTGCATCAGGTGCGTGGAATCAGAAAACTTTCCCAAGGTTTGGCCGGGAATGGAACCCAGGTCCGTGGCTTGCCGGGCGAGGGCTCTAACCCCTGAGCTACAGGATTCCACAAGGAAGTGGAGTAAAAAAAGAGGAAGAATGAGGTGGGAGAGAAATTGGGCAGAGAGAGTGAGATGCGATGTGGAGAGAGTGACAAAAGTCAATAGATTGAGAATAGAACAGATAGAGTGAGAGACTATGAAGTAAAGTAAAACTGCAGTGAGAGAGAGAGAGAGATAGAAATCAGAGAAAGAGAAAGTAATAATCATTATTATAACAGGGAAAGATTATTTTCTTTAATACTAATTATCCTCAGATTTTAAAAAAATTATCATGTGATCTCAAAGTGTTTCAAGGGCAGTAATGTGTGTTTCAAAATACTTGTGTGTCTCTCACTGAGTAATGGAGCCCAGAATATCCTGTTCACAATGTGTGTGGGGATGGGTTGGCAGGCTGTGTGTGTGGCGGGACCTCATCTTATTTAGTGTCGCTAAACACTCTTTAGAACACCATGGCAGCCTTATGCATCATCTGAGTCACAAAGTCTTTCCCCCCTCAGACACCCTCGCCCTGACCCAGGCTGATGCCGCTCAGCCCCTTGTCTCTCTAGCGGAGCCACGGGGTGGGGGGCGGGGGAGGGGGGGGCAGTGTTACATCTGTTGAGTGTCAGCCTGTCTGGTTCAAGTAGTGCCATTGATTCTAAACGTACATTATCTGTGTGTGTGTGTCTCTCTCTCTACATGTGTACAGTATATACATATATACAGGTGAGTGTATGTTTTTACGCTTATGTTGCTGTGTGTTTGTGCGTTTACATATGGCTCAGATCACAGTTAGTTTAGTTTAGAAGTAAAATACATTAATAGATCAATAATTTACTGTCATCCCACCCCCCCACCCTCCCTCACTTCCAGGCTCTCTTATTGTTCGGACCACTTTCTTGTTTCCTTCTCCTCTTGCATCCCTCTCCTCCATCAAAGCCTCGAGGGCAGGTGGCAGAAAACCGGTCTCATGGTTCACCACCAACTATGGCTCGAGCACCTCCACAGCTACAGCCGTTCTTTGTTTCGAGCGCAAATGGCTTACGTTTCCAATATCATCCTGGAGGCAAATAACAACTCCAATGCCGCATAATTCTGGGGTAGTGAATTATGGAATTCACTACCCCAGAAGGCTGTAGATGCTCAGTCCTTGAACATTTTCAAGGCTGAGACTGATAGATTTTTGAAAAATAGAGGATCAGAGATATGGGGATAGGACAGGTAATCAGCGTTATGTGAAAAGATCAGCCATGATCTTATTGAATAGTGGGGCAGGCTCAAAGGGCCGAATGGCCTACTCCTGCTCCTAATTCTTATGTTCTTATGATTGAAGGTGAAATGCTACTGGCAACTTATGCTTATCCCTATTATTGTTACCATGTCTTTGAAAATTTCCCCAGTAAAATGCCAGCCCGCCAGCCGCCACAGCCGGCCCAGACAGCCGGCCCAGACAGCCAGCCGACACAGACAGCCGAGACAGACACATTTATATAGCGGCGTTCACGTCGAGAGGATGTCCCAAGGCATCTTGTACAGTTAGGTAGGGACAAGAGTAGGGAGTGAGGGGTCGGGGCCGGTTGAAGAAGAGTAGGAAAATGAACTGTATATTTATGGGCGAAACGCGGTAGCCAAATTGCGCACAGCAACGTCCTAGGCGAGCAGCTGTGATACAATTTTTAGCGGGGAAGGCTTCCATCCATTAAGTGAATTTGTCAATGACAACGAGATAATATTTGTAACCACCAGAAGCCAATTCTGGGCAATGGGGCAAATGAAGTCTAACTGGATATGAGTCCAGAGACTAGAGGTGGTGGAGTGACCTGTAAAAACGCACGTCAATTCACAGTCAATTCACTTTACACTTTATTCTAGGAGGAGCTTTGAGAAGTATCGACAATGCAATAAGGCATTAAATCAAACACAAACATTACTAAGTCTCACACACAGATAATTGCCACTTGGGAAAATGACAACACTGGGTCTAGAGAAGGAAAAAATGAGTCAAGCTTTGATGGTGGAGAAAAGTTGACACCGACTCTGTGTGCCCAGCAGTATTGCAGTTCAGAATTGATCTACATCTCTTATCCGTGTCTGCATAGATTAACCTGGCGGTTTTCTTCAGTACAGAATTCCAGTTCTACTGATTCTACTGTGTACTACTAGCTGCCACATTTCACCCCCCAAATATACAGTCAATTAACTTTATAGTATATTCTGTGAAGCGCTTTGAGACATCTAGAAGACATGATAAGGTGTTATATCAAATGCAAGGATTATTATTTATTAGTAGTATTCTGATACAATACACTTTCATTCACCTTTACATTACCTGTCCTGTTGGCAGGCCATCTCAAAGCGATTGCTACTGTTGTCTGGGCACCCAAGCTGGGACTGATGCCTGAGATGCCTGAAAGTCAAAGAGATTGGTCTTGGACCAGGCTACAGAGCTCTGGATAGCCTGTGTGCGGGGGATTCTAGCTGGCAGAATGTTGGTGTTGTCAAGCCTGGATGTGTTAAAAGCAAGTTCTGTAATAAGATTCTTAAGGTTCCCATTAGCACTGCCCAGAGGATCACGGCATTGGCTTACCCAATAGTCTCTTTTATTGGGCAATTAGTTCTGGTTGTTCAAATGTCTTGATACAGTAAAGTTTCTCAGTTAAATCTCACAGCTTCTGATTCTGTTCAACCCCCCACTCTTCCCAACAAGATTCTCCTACTGACCCATTGTTTATCTCTTTTACTCTGTTTCAGTCTGTGTCACCCTGTCCGTGTTTGTGAGCTACAGATCTCTATTTCTCTGCAGTATTCCTTTCTCCCTTGTCTATTACAGGATGAGAGTTTGATCCTTCACAGTCTGCTGTTGTTGTTGCTTCACAGGATTTGCAGCAGATAATAATAATAATTCTTACATTTGATATCCCACTTTATCACATTGTCGAGACTCCCTGAAGTACTTCACAGAATACCCTATTGACTGAATCGATTGATTGAGTGTGTATTTCTGAGCGAAACAAATGCAAAATCTAACAATAATATAATAATAGTTATAACTTTAGTAGAAGTAATAATGCAATAATGTGTGATAATATTATAATAAGTAATAAAGTGTGATATAGTATAATGAAAATGGTAATAATACAACATTTAACATCAACAATAAGAATATTAATAATGTGAACAATTAAAATGGCACCAAATACCATACAAAATTGAACAAAATAATAAATAATGATGATAACAATAATAACTATAATTAAATTAGCAGAGGAGCCACAATCCAGCCAGAGGAGGAGAGGAGAAGATTTTCAGTTGCCCTCAATCCTCATCCCTTTTCCTCCAGGGAAATCAACACCAGCAGCATTTCCTGTGGGTATGAAAGGAAACATCAATGAGTCCCAGGTACAACAGGAAACAGCTGGATATTAATTAACAGGGAGGTGTCGATTAACAAGCCCATTCAACCTATTTCACCCCAACCTTGCTGACTCCCATCGAACATCTTCCCCTCACAGCTCCCAGCCTCAATATGTCCAGCGTCCCTGGGCTCAACCAGCCGTCCTGGCAACCCAGAGCAACCAACAGTGATCCTGAGTGAATCAATATTGGCTGAAGCCTGTGCCATCTCTGCCCTTCACCATCACAAGCCTCAGTGTGCAACTGCGAAAGCGTCACCGAGAGAGATTCACTCAGAGAGCAGCAATGAGCAAGCGTCACTGTACCTTTTCTTCTTCTTCTGCTTTTCTGCTGCTGCTGCTGCTCCTGGACGGGAAACAAATAGACTTGTTGACAATGACCCTCCCACACGCGAGCCTTTCCCAACAGAACAACTGCTCTGGAAACCTAAAGGTCTCACTCGGCTACGAGCGGGATTCGAGGATAAGGAGCAAAATGATGGAGAGACGAGGCTCGGGTGGGCGGGGGGGAGGGGGAATGAAACACTGATGGGCAGAGACACCCCCTGCCCAACTGGGTGAGGAGCCACTGTGAAACGGACAGAGACTTTTGCTTACCCCTGGAGAGTTCCTCCGTTCATTGTAGTGACATCTGTGGAGACAGAAATTGCAAGCAATTAGACAGTGTGACTGAGAATCAGCAGCTTCAAAATAGTCTAGAGCTCCATGCACCTCCTGGGGTCACAACGTTTCTTACATTACCTGATCTCTCTGGCTCCCCTGCGATTCCTCCTCCGGTTGTCGTTCTTCCTAAAGACAAAGTGAAAGATTCAGCCACTCGCTCACAGCCTGGCTATGATTGTATCAAAGACAAGGATTATTATGGTAATCAGACTTAGGACAGCGAGGTGACAGGTGACCAGGAATGTACAGGTGCTGGCGTGACACTGTCCTGTATGTTAGTGACCACCACTGTGTAAGCTGCTGTGTAAAACCCCCATTGGACAAAAACCTCAACTCACCTGCCTGCCGTCACTCAGTGTCTCCAGTACTCTCTGCTGTAGGCTCTCCCCTGTCTCCAGCTCGTCCTCCTCTGTGCTTGGCCTAACAAACAACAACAACTTGCCCTTATAAACAATTCCGCTCGCAACAGACTCGGGTCTCAAAGACCTTCACACAGTTATCGGGAGGTCCGAGCAGCCGGGGGAAACATAGTGTTTGAGTCGGGCGACCGAAGCAATGGCTGAAACAACTTGTTTCTCAAAGAACTGTGAAGGCAGAAAGATAATGTCGGATGCAAAGGAATTTGGGGGGAGTTTGTGTGGAGTGTAGGGCATAGAAAAAACCTTACTCACTGCTCGTCTCTTCCATTTCCACGGAGATGCTGTTGACCTGGATAAGAGACAGAAACGAAAGGATTAACTGTCGGCTACGCCCTGGTGGACATGTCTGTCTGACGACATTGCATGGTTTAGCTGTAGACTGTCAGGCATCTAAACCCGGCTGCACTGAAATTCGATGAGTCTCTGGGTGTGACACTCACCAGGTTGGCTTGTTTGCTGTCCTGAGCCTCGTTTGGCCTCACCAACTCCTGGCCATTAGGGGGAGAGAGTTTGTTATCCTGAAATACAAAGCAGCTGTTAGTGACTGTGATGTTACCGGTCGTCAGCATCTATGCTGCTCTGTAAACCACACCTGTCGTTCACACAGCGACTTGTCAGCCTTCCCTCACTAACCGTATCTCGGGCGACCACGTCCCTGCTGCTTTCCTCGAGCTCTGGAAGCAGCTCTTCCTGTTCCGGAATCCTAAGCAACAGCAACAACAATTTGCCTGTAAAAATGAGGCCACTCACATTGCCTTGGTCCAAGGCAGAGCGATTTGGAGGGAGTTTGTGCAGAGTGGGGACATAGCAAAAACCTTACCTCCACGACTCATTGGCCATTAAGTCCGATGCAAATCTGACGAACTGGAAAAGAGACAGAAAGCAGAGTTGACAGACACTCCGGAGAAGCACTTTGAGAAATCACAAAGACATGATAAGCCACTGCATCAAATGGAAGGATTCTAGTTCTAATAATGATTATCCAGACTCCCAATATCAAGGTGAGAGATGACAGAGATTGTACGAGTGGTACATGGTTCCGCGCTGGATGTGACTGTTACCAGTGAACGCCGTCTATGCTGCTGTGTAAAACGCCCATTCCCGCAGCCCGTCAGTTACACAGCCACTCGCCCGCCTGCCCTCACTCAGGGTGTCTATGAACTCCGGGTCCGTGGCCGCTGGGCCTCGCTGTTGCCCTCCCTCGTTGTTCTTGAGACTAAAAAAACAACAACAACATAAACACTGTGGCTCCATTGCACTCAGGTGCCAAAGAGCTTCACACAGATACCGAGAGTTCCCAGCAGTCGGGAGACGGGCAGGGTTTGAGGATAGCAACCAAAGGAACAGCCAAATTGACTCATTTCCGAGCGAACTTTCAAAGGCAGAAAGAGCGGGTCAGAGGCAGAGGGGTTTGTGGGGAGTTTGCGGAGTGCGCGGACAAAGCAAAAACCTTACCTGTCGATGCCGCCTTCGCTCACCGTGCCGATGCTCCTGACCTGGAAAAGAGACAGAAGGGAGAGGATTAGCTGCCGGCAAAGACACAGCTGCCGTATCTGTGTGAAGACATTGCAGGTTTGGGCTGGAAAAAGTCAAGACCCCAAAGCCCGCCGCACTGTAACTGGGTGCGTCTCTCGGTCTGACACTCACTCTGTTGGCCGGATGGCGATCGATGATCTCTTGTGCGATCGCCAGGCATAGGTCAAGAGCAGCAAGTCTTTGTTCCTGAAATACAAAGCAGCTATTAGTGCATGCAGACTCAGTATCTTGATGCTAACTACACTAAATATCGAGAGACTTGGGACGTCTTCGCCACTGTAGGGGGATGAGAGGATCAAGTTTGAACATAAGAATAAGAAGGAGCAGGAGTAGGCCATTCGGTCCATCGAGCCTGCCCCTTCATTCAATAAGATCACGGCTGATCTTCTAATGTAACTGCACCTGCCCGCCTTATCCCCATATCCCTTAATCCCTTTATCCATAAGAATTCCTATTCCCCATCCAACTGTCCAGTTTCCCAATGACTGTCTCCCACGCACTGCTTGGCTCTTTGGGGACACTGCTGTGTGCAACTGGACAACGTGATCAGCCGCTGAATCAAACCCAAAGATTATTGCTATTACCGGTCTGGAAGGGGCGGAAGCAATATTCCGCAGGCATCTCATCATCGTTATTTCTTCTGCCTGAGAAAGAAATGGATTGTCATTCAGCCTGGCTCCCAGTCAGGTGCTCAGAAACACGGCCCTCCACACCCAGCGGACCACAACAACAATATAAATGACATTTCTATATCGCCTTTCATGACGGGAGGACTTCCAAACGCACAGAAGGCAATTTGGGAATAATTTGGAAAACTGTTGACATTATCGCAGCTGAAGCGCTTTGAGATGTGTGGGTGACCTGAGGAGGCGCTGCATCAAATGGAAGGATTAATGTTATTAGAATTATGAAAGGTGAAAGGGATTGTACGGGTGAGACGTGCTGCGCTGGATGTGACTGGGATGTTACCGACCACCACAGTTACACAGTGACTCGCCCGCCTGCCCTCACTCACAGTCAATGCTTGACCTGGCAAATTCCGCTTGAGCGTTCTGATCTGTTGCCTAACAAATAACAAGAAATTGCCTCGATAAACATACACGTTCATATTGGACTCAAATAACTTCACACAGATACCGGGAGAAACGAGCAAGGGAAGGGTATACGGTTTGAGGATGGCGACCAAGGGAACGGCAAAACTGATTAGTTTCTGAGCAGTGTTTGAAGGCAGAAACATACAGTTCGAGGCAAAGGGATTTAGGGGAGTTTGTGGAGATTGGGGACATTTTAAAACCTCTATATAAAAGATGTTAAAAAGCTATATCAAGTTCAAGGATAAGTATTATTATCATTATTACCTGCTCCTCTCCTCCTCCCACTCAATTACAATGACCTTGACCTGCAGCAGAGACACAAAGTGAGAGGATTAGATGCTTGCAAGGCCCTGGTAACAATTTCTGCCTGAAGACATTGCAGGATTGGGCAGGATAATGTCAAGTCTCCAAATCCGGCTGAGCTGTAACTCACTGAGTCTCTGGGTCTGACACTCACCAGGTTGGCTTGTCGCTCCTCCTCCTGAGCCCACTCAAGCACCAAGTCAAGTGTCATCGCCTCTTCTTCTTCCTGAAATACAAAGCTGTTGTTAGTGTGGGCGGACACCATATCTTAACACAAATCTGTTCCTCCACTCGGTGCGCACTGGCCTTCTTCGTGTCAATGTGAATGATCGGTTTTGAGTAGCTCGGCACCTGATGGGATCTGGCCTTTGGAGTTATGAATAATCTGCGGTTTCCAGAGAGAGCGTTGGGAAGTCAAGTGACCAGTAAGTTGGCAAAGTCAAACATGTCTCCTGTATGGTGTTCGTGGGAAACCCGGGGGCAACTGATTGCCACATTTTGCCCGAAAACACACCGTCGCGACAATTCAGAGTACGGTATATCCTTGACCAGTCTTGATAATGTGATAGGCGATGTGTCAAATTATTATTGTTATCTCATTGGATGTTTCTGAGAATGTAATGTCTGACCACCCGTTCTCTCCTGGTTCGTCCTGAGAGACGGCTAGGGGGAGGAGAGGGGGAGAGAGACGGCTGGGGGGAGGGGGAGAGAGACGGCTGGGGGGAGGGGGAGAGAGACGGCTGGGGGGAGGGGGCGAGAGACGGCTGGGGGGAGGGGGAGAGAGATGGCTGTGGGGAGGGGGAGAGAGACGGCTGGGGGGAGGGGGAGAGAGATGGCTGGGGGGAGGGCGAGAGAGACGGCAGGGGGGGGGAGAGAGACGGCTGGGGGGGGGAGAGAGACGGCTGAGGGGGAAGAGACGGCTGGGGGGGAGAGAGACGGCTGGGGGGGAGGAGAGGAGGAGAGAGACGGCTGGGGGGAGGGGGAGAGAGACGGCTGGGGGGGGAGGAGAGGGGGAGAGAGACGGCTGGGGGGAGGGGTAGAGAGACAACTGGGGGGAGAAAAACCGCTGGAGGGGTGAGAGAGACGGCTGGGGGGGTGCGAGAGAGGGACGGCGGGTGTGGGGGGGAGAGACGGGGTGGATGTGATAATATACAGATAGATAGAGATGGGGGGGATGTGAGAGGGAGAGAGACACACAGACAGAAAAACACAGAGATGGAGAGAGTGAGAGACGCAGAGAGAGAAAGATATTTACCTCCTGAGAAGATAGGCCCGGAATGCGCGCGCACACGGAATGCGCGCGCAGTCGGGATGCACGCTCACCGGGGATGCGCGTGCACCGGGGATGTGCGCGCACTCCAAATGCGCGCGCTGCGTGCGCATGCGAAGTACGGAAAACTCAAAAATATTGATGTTTTGGTGTATCTCGAAGTGAGCCCATCGATATATTTAATCGGAAAATTTCCGTATCGACGGACCCTAGTGGTGGGCAACATGTTTCACGAGACGTACCACACATTTCCTTCACTCACAAGGCATCAGTAAGAGCGACCGAGTAATAAATGGAGAATGGAATTGGAAAGTGGGAATCAGGACAAAACAGGAAACAAAGTCAGCAATGGCAAAGCCCCAATTGGCTCCTGTGCTGACTGTTTCTGGGTAGATTGTTACAGGAAGAATACCTTGTTTAGATGTACTGGAGACTTCATTGTCCCAAACTGAGACAGTTCCTCTTGTGACCAAATGGCTCTCTTTGTTTGCTGCACCCACGTCTTCAATCAAGTGCTCATCTGATCCTGATGGCAGGTTTGTCATCTTTTCCTTTGAAATGGTCAATGAAGGAATAGGTAAAGGCATAATTACAGCGTGTCAGCCTGGTTCCATGGCTCAGTCAGAAAGTTTTGGGTTCAAGTACCACTTTGGGAATTGGAACTACATGGTGTAAGCTGTCACTGCAATGCAGGCCTGGGGATGTGCTGCCTTGTTGGTTCTACGATCCTGCACATGAAATGTTGAACTTAGTTCCTGTCAGCCCGTCAGGATGGAATGTTCTTCCCTATTTCTCAGTAGGTGTGTTCAATCTGCTAGCATGTCACTGGTTACTGCTGTCAGGATAGACTGCACAGATTAGGCCTTTCTTCGCTGGAGAAGAGAGGTACAAGAGGGGACCTAATAGAGCTATTTCAAATTATGAAATGGTTTGAATTAATAACAACAACAACAAACTTATAAAGCGCCTTTCACGCGGGAGGATGCCCCAAGGCGCTTCACAGCTGGCTTGTGAGCCGAGCTGGGAGGGGAGTGTTCGGGAAGGGGTGAAACACGTAGGGGAGGTCGAGAAGTTCAGGGGGGAACAAAAGGCACGGTCGAAGAGGAAAGGGAAGAAACAAGGCGGAGGCATTGGGGGATGGAATTCCACAGGGTGGGAGCGGAGAAACTGAAAGCCCAGCCTCTGATGGTGGGGCGGTTCGGGCCTCCGATGGTGGGGCGGTTTAGACGTAACAAGACGAGTATAAATAGCAACCGGGGAACTAAAAGAAAATCTTTCCTCAGAGGGTTGTTAGAATGTGGGTCTCACTGCCTGGCCCTGCCACAATAGTATAGATGTGTTTTAGAGAAAGTAAGACTTAACATGAATGACAAGGGTATAGGAGGGAGACAGGTGTGGATAGACAGTGGATCAGGTAAATTATCAACATGGATTAGTTGCGCTGAATGGCTTATTTCATGCTATTTCATGCATTTGAATCTGCATAAAATGTATTTAATATTTAGCAAATTACCTGTCTACTGTTCTTGCTCGTTGCCTCCCTCTTCTTGGCTTCCATGCTGACCACAGTCTTAAAGAATCTCACTTCTGTGAGGCAGAAAAGGATAACTCACGTCACACTGCACATCAGGACTTGACTGGTATCATTATCATTATATCCTAATGTGCGGCCGCGTTTTGTCCACAAATTGCAGTAAATGTCGATACAATGCACACAGAATAGCTTTCAACATACCTTGTTGTCGGCATCGCAAACCTGGGTGTAGAGAACGCATACTGAATGTGTATGCATCCGCTTCTTCCCTTCACAACACAAGGTTCGGAACGTGAGTAAAAAACTTGGTGATATCGATATATATCGATATAAGCCCATCAATATCGGAAAGATCCAATATCGACGGACACTAAGAGGTAGAAACTTCAGATTCGGGACAGAATCTGGAGCTGGACTCCCCATCACCATGTTGCTTGTCATTGTAGTAAAGTTTGTGAATAAATGATGAATTAGTGTTTAAGCCTAATCTCCTGACCCTCCAATGAAGGCTTGCATGGATTTAGAACTCACATTAGCTCATCTGATTCCCCAATGTAGTGTCTGGAGTTTGTTGGATTGTTGTGATGTGCTGCATTTCTGAAGAGATGCTAAACGAAGGTCGTATCTGCTTTGCAGATGGGACGGTGATGGTCCCATACCAATGTTCAAATAGAGATAGCAATCTTTCCCTCTCAGTTTCCTCACTGCGCTGTATGAATGTAATTTTGGTGTACACTTTCCCATATAAACTATGGGAAGCACTTTGCGATGAGCTACTGGAATCAAAGCTGCTATACTAAACGCAACAATTATTATTAAATCTTCACTGCAAACCGTCATACCAACCTATTGCAATCATGGTTTCATAGTTTTGCTTCATATTTTTATACCGTGTCTTCTCCCAGGCACTCAACTCAGCCCAGGCCTCTTTCGTACAGTAACCGGCAATGTCTTGATAGTGCTGGTCGCCCTGAAAATGTTTACACAGGCATATTATACACAATCTACAACGGTAGATTTACAATCAACATAACAGTGATGTTATAAACTACAGTGTTGAGGAAACATTGGAGACATCCAGCCTGCTTTCATTCAATCAGAGAATGTTGAAAAAGGATCTCAATGTGTGCAGAATTATGAGGGTTTTGACACAGGGTTAGATGTGGAGAAGCTGTTACTGGTTGCAGTGACACAGAGTCAAAGATAGATTAAGGCCACAAGGAGAGGGAAAGGAGAATTTAGCAGATGTTTATTCACAGCGACTTGTTAAGACATGGACCCCCCTATTGCCCTCACACTGATCCCCTATTGCCCTCACACTGATACCCTATTGCCCTCACAATGACCCACCCCCTATTGCCCTCACACTGATCCCCTATTGCCCTCACACTGATACCCAATTGCCCTCACAATGACCCACCCCCATTGCCCTCACAATGACCCACCCCCATTGCCCTCACACTGATCCCCTATTGCCCTCACACTGATCCCCTATTGCCCTCACACTGATCCCCTATTGCCCTCACACTGATACCCAATTGCCCTCACAATGACCCACCCCCATTGCCCTCACAATGACCCACCCCCTATTGCCCTCACACTGATCCCCTATTGCCCTCACACTGATACCCTATTGCCCTCACAATGACCCACCCCCATTGCCCTCACACTGATCCCCTATTGCCCTCACTGATCCCCTATTGCCCTCACAATGACCCACCCCCTATTCCCCTCACATTGATCCCCTATTGCCCTCACAATGACCCCCTATTGCCCTCACACTGATACCCTATTGCCCTCACAATGACCCCCCTATTGCCCTCACACTGATCCCCTATTGCCCTCACAGTGACCCCCCTATTGCCCCCACACTGACTCCCTATTGCCCCCACACTGACCCTCCCCTATTGCCCCCACACTGACCCACCTTGTTGTCTCCCCAGCAAAAAGGTAGCACCACTTTGTGGAAGCTGAAATCGTATTTTAATCTGATAAATGTAAGTAAAAATGACTTAAGTTTTGATAGGCGTGTTTCTGAAATATCATGTTTCTTGTTTTGTGTTGATTATCACATTTGATTTATATTATTAAAAATGTATTCCTGTAATTAAAAATTGCTTTTAGAGACGTCCACTGGCATGCAAAAAACATATTACCGCAAAGATAAACAGTGCCACTTTATTTCACATTCAGTTTTGTACCCAGAGTGAAAAAACATCAATGTCACACGAATTTGGCATAAAAATAGTTTCACCATCATCTGATCGAGCGAACTCGAGCATTGACAACCACACTTCTCCACTGATCCCTTCTCTCCATGCAGCCTGAAAACTCCCGCCTGCCAATACCCGAATCGCGCTCCAGAGTATCGATGTAGGTTAGGGTCGGTCTACCTCGTGTTCTGTGACCGTGCAATGGTTCCCATAGGATAGTAGCACTATGGACAGTTTCTACACTATTAGTAGCACTATGGACTAACTGCACTATTGCTCACAGTTCAACGATATTTTCAGGATAATGCTGAAAACAGGCTTGTAACACGTGTGAATTCACTGTTTTACACTGATTTTCAGTTTTTGTATATTTTCTTGTCTTTTATAAAATTTGCTTTGCTGGAATATCTGAGCACATAATTCATACTTTACTCTTACATTATTGTTCATTACAGTCCGAAAGAAATTGAGTCTTAGGATAACAATGCAGAACAACTTATTAATTACTGTCAATCTGTAGTTTATGATCATTTTCTCTTATACGCATACATTTATCAAGCATTCGTCATTGTACTGTGTTAATTGGATTGTAATTTACTTTATCATTCGCATTCCTACATCATCCAGTCAACAATCGTGTTGGCTTTTATCGGCGAACACATTCGACCTTCCCAAAAAATTTAGACACGGACTATCGGAGAAAATAAAAACACTGACTAAATAATGATGCTCTTAAACACCAAGGACATGAAACATTTACCGTTCATATTGGATCTTCTGAACCGATTAAATAAGACCTCAAACTGTGTAAAACGTCGGAGCCTCGAGAGGGCTGTTAGAGATTCGATTAACTGATTGAAAATTAGGTTATGGCCAACCTCCGATCAATCAGTTCATACAGAACATCTCTGTGTAAAAGCAGGTTTGTTTATTCAGGTTCACCCGTTAGGGTTGACACTAAACGACCAAGTGGACAACAGTTTAAGTCAAGCCCCGAATCGCAGTAATTATGGAGATATACTACCCGGCGAGGTCGGACGAAGAAGGGGCCGAATGACCGCATGTCTGGCCCTTATAACCCTTTGCGCCCCTCCCCGACCTTCACGTGCACATCTCATGGACAAGGCTCTTCCTCCAATCATTGCCGGCTCTGCCCTCCAGGCAGGTGCGTCATCCTGCGGGGTGTTCGCGCCCGAAAGTTACAATGTTCACACTCCACCCTCATGGCGTTTGCACACCGCTCTCCCTTTTCCTCCTGTCTCTCAGGTCACGTGAGGGGCGTATGGTCAACTCAGCTCTCCAATCCCAGCACTCTCCAATACAAACCCTGCCCCCGCCAATCCACCATGTGTCACAACGTCAAACCTGAATTATCACAACATTCCCCACCTTGATGCCGAATTAACAAGAGGCATCATAACTACATAACGAAACATAACGAATTAACAAGAGGCATCATAACTACATAACGAAACTTAACAAATTAACAAGAGGCATCATAACTACATAACGAAACTTAACAAATTAACAAGAGACATCAGCAGTAGTATTCCCAGTGTCAATATCTGATTCCCCGGGACCTCGGATTGATTTTAATTGGTTAATATGGCACCACTTGAGCGGTTTCGTTTGTGATGCTGGATTATGCACTAAGTATACGGCAGGGCTAGCCTTCTCAACTATCTCAAATGGTCCCTTCCATTTAGGGTCGAATGTTGTTTTCTGTTTTCCGTCATACCGGACCATTACTTGGTCTCCGATCTCATTTTCCTGACAGTTTACCCCTTTGTTGTAATACTTCTGCATCAACGCCTTAGACCTTCCCGTCTGTTGCGCTACAAATTGATTGGTAATTTGAATTGTTTGGAGCATCTTTTTGAGCCAAGTCTCTTCAGCAGCGCCCTGCAGTATAATGTTTCCCTTTTCCTGTTCCAAAGCCTCCTTTGTCATTATCATTGTGCAGCCGGGAAGCCTCATAAGTTTCCCTGTCATGGCCTGATATGGGGATATGCCGGTGGTGGCATGAGGTGTAGCCCTCATGGCCATCAAACGCATGGGCAGACTCTGCACCCATTGCGAGGGTTGGTTTGCACAAAACTTGGACAGCAATACCTTCAAGGTTCGATTGGATCTTTCTACCACCCCTGAGGATTGTGGGTGGTAGGCTACGTGTTTTCGGTGGTCAATATCCATCAATTCCATTAGTTTAAGAAAGACTTCCCAAATGAAATGTGAACCTTGGTCGCTGTCCAAGATCTCTGGTATTCCCCACCTGCAAATCACCTCTCGCGCGCGGCTGTCAATGCGGTGGCGTTTTTGGTAGGAAAAGCTTCAATCCATTTGGTGAAGCAGTCGATAACGACCATGCAATACCGATAGCCTCCTGGTGTAGGTGTTAAAGGGCCAGTAAAATCAATCTGGACACTGGTCCAAGGGCCTGAGGGGGGTGGTGCGCATCCGAGTAGTGCTCTTTTAACACCCGGTGTAGGGTTGTGTTGCAAGCAGACAATACATCGGGCACATCGATCGCGAACATCTTCTCCAATACCAGGCCACCACATGGAACTTTGTATCTTGGCAACTGTTTTTGAGACTCCGAAGTGGTCGCCTGTTGCATTAGAATGGTACAATGTAAATACCGCATCAGCACATGATGGGGGCACACATACGACTGCAGGTGAGGCGTTCCCAAAGTGACGCATAAGAAGAGGTGTAGTGCTAGAGTCTGCACCGGCGGGAGTATATATTGAGGTATGTCGAAACCAGTCATTTTGAGGCGGCGTAATATCTATATCGTCAAATACGGAATCCACATGGTAACATATGGCTTCTACGTAGGGCGGGTAAGTCGCTTGCAAAGTAGTCAAATCGTCCATTGTGGGGTAAGTGTTTATCGCCGAAACAAATGTTGACAAGGGGGCTTCCCACAATGTACCAGCAGTGGCTGCGTTCTTCACCACTGTATCTGCCTCCGCATTGCCCTCCGCATTGCCCTCCGCATTGCCCTCCGCATGGCCCTCCGCATTGCCCTCCGCATGAACACCGTTACGTTGATGGGCGGGCACTTTCCCAATATGAATTGGTGATGAACGTTTAAGTAGCAGTTCTGACAGTGTCCGCAAAAGCGAAGCGTGGCACAAGTCTTTGCAACTTGATGTTTTGAAACCCCTGCTCGAGTAAAGGGGTAATACTAGTACAGTATTGACAACATATGCGCTATCAGACCAGATATTGGCTGATATGTCTTTAGTCCTTGTCACTGCCTCCGTCAACGCAGCCAATTCCGCATATTGAGCCGAATGAGGAGTGCACTGGAATCCGGATACAGCATCAGGATATACCACCTCGAAACCTGTATGTGGTTTCCCATGAATGTAGTATGACGAACCATCAATGTATACCTCGATTGGTGAAACGCCAGCAAAAGATTCTAGAGGAATTGGATCCACTCCGTTAGGCCCGAAAGATGTATTCAGTAAAGGGCAAGTATGAGTATCCCCGGCGTACAGCAGCATCTGTGGTAGCAAAGTCGTGGGTTTTGCGACGACGGAAAGATTAGTGGATGTCAAAGCTAGCGCCCATTGAGTGAGTGGGTGTGAGGAAACGAGGGTAGTCCCAGGGTTGGTCAAAAATTTAACAGGTGTGCGAGGAGAGTGTAAAATTATCCTTTGTAGGCCTGTCACGTATCTGAAAGAATCCACGGCCCAACAGACAGCCAACAAGTGTTTTTCACAATCCGAAAACTGTACCTCCACTCCTGTTAATATGCGAGAGATGAACGAAATAGGTGCAAGACGCCCATTCACTAGTTGAGTTAATACAGCCGCTAGAGACTTATCCGTCGAAGCCACCTCTATATGGAAAGGAATCTCGGGCTGAGGATGTATGAGGGCAATAGCTTGAATTGACGCCTGTTTGAGAGCATCGACCGCGGCTATGTGTTCTGGTTTCCAGACCGCTCGGAAGTCATCCTCAATGTCCGACTTAACCAGGGAATACAGTGGCTTTGCCTCCTCCGCAAACTGTGGAATGAATTGACGTTGATATCCCACCAGTCCGAGGAACGATCGCAGAGCTATTTTTGTCACGGGAATGGGCAGTCTCTGTATCACCGATATCTTATGTGGGTCCGGGCGTAAGCCGGATGAGTCGAGTTGGACACCAAGGAAGGTGACCGGCGTCTCTGCGAATTTCACTTTATTGGGGTTCAGTTTAAGTCCCGCTTTTGCCAACGCTTGAACGACGCCGAACACTACCGCCTTATGCTCTTCCAACGATGGTGAGGCAATCAGAATGTCATCCACATACTGGAGTACCCGAGACGTGGGAGGCACCACTACAGAATCCAAGGCGCGAACCATTCGAAGATGAAATATGGTCGGCGAGTTATGGAATCCCTGAGGCAGTACATTCCATGTATATTGTTGGTCTTCGAAGGTGAATGCAAATTTGTGTTGGTCAGCCTCGTTAATTGGGACGCTCCAAAATCCATTCGAAATATCCAATGTTGAGTAAATACAGCAGTCAATAGGAATGTCTTTGAGAAGGGTACTCATGTTACTGACGAGGGGTGTGCACACGGGAGTAACAGAGTTTAAACGTCTGTAATCAATAGTCAAGCGCCAAGAACCATCCGGTTTCTTGACTGGCCAAATCGGGGAGTTGGTCGTAAAGAGGCCTTTCCTGATTACTCCCTGTTCTAGTAGACTCTCAATGGTGACGGCGAGAGCCGGACCCGCTTCCGAGGGAATCCGATACTGTTTGCGCGGGGAATGTGTATGTCCATTAATCTCCTCAGGTTCTTTAAGATGCCCACAGTCATGCTTGTGTTTTGCAAGGACGTCGGGGAACAGCGATAGCATTGCTTCAACCCAAGGTTGGGGATGTTGGAAAGGTGTCGGTTTCTTAATAGCGTACACAGAATGGCAATCCAGTCCTGCTCGGCTGCCTGTCTCAACTTCACCAATAGTGTGTAACCACAAACAGGTGTTTGTATAATCCAGCTCCCCTGTCATTCAACTCATCCCCGCCCAAAATACCCGACTCGGACATTCGCGACACCACAATCAATCGGTTGGCGGAGAGTAATGGTTATGTTTGGAGTAAGTTCAACAGGAGTCGGTCGGAGGACATTCCCTGTCATACTTTTCCCAGAGACTCCCGCCATCATAACTGTCTCGCCTGTGGGTTGCGAGGGCCACCTATCTGTGGGGCATTTTAATATAGTGACAGCGGAGCCAGAATCAATCAACATTAGTATGGCGTTCACCCGCGCAATTAAGAGGGATAAATGGGCGCCCTCCCCGAGTAACCATCGGCACACACACCGCCTCGGTACAGCGCGGGTCGCCTCCCCGTCAATCTCTTGACGAGCCGCACACGCCACCCTCCGCCGGGGGAGCAGACGCCACTGACTGGACAGGTCTGGGCTCAGTCTGCGCGAGAAGCTGCGTGTTCTGCTGGGCAAGTCGCGCATATCGCTGTGTCAACCTTTGCAGGTCGCGTTTCACGTCCAGGAACGGAGAATGACTCCCCCTTGTGCAATCGCCCGCGAAATGGCCCCGCTCTCCTCACGCGAAACATCGGTAACCTCCCCGGTAATTGCCCCGGCCTCTCGCGGGACCTCTGCCCCGGTTTGTTCCCCCGTTCCTCGGTTGTCCCGCATTACCCTCTACAGTAGCTACTTGCGGAGACCACACTTCCTCCGGCTTAACCGGTTTCGCGGCTGTGCTCCCCTTACTGGTGGCTCCGTAACATCGGGTTGCCAGACCCATCGATTCGTCAAATGGGATCGCGGGGTTCACCCCGTATCCCATCGCGCACCTCCATGAGTCCTGCAGCTTCCCCAACCAACACCGTCTGTACATCTCAGACTCCTCTATATCGTCCCTTGCAACCCGCCCTGGCTGTGCCTCACTATAAATCGGCCACAACCTAACATGAAACGGCAGTGGTCCCTCGCGTTCCCCTTGAATGCAGTTAGCCAGATTTTGATGGGGATCGGAGTGCAGATTAAATACGTCCCTCACCGCCATTTCCAACTCTCCTAACGCCTCCCTTTCAACCTCGATACCATGTGGTCTGGCATCTCGGGGCAACAGGCTCCGTACCTCTAACTGAAAGCATATTTTTGAGGACGCGAGTGAGGTCGGTAGGGGTATATTGTGGATTATCCTCCCTGAAGTCTGCCCACTTGACTCTCCACGCCTGATAGGACGTGCCCGTTGTTAACTTGGGACCTAAAGTACCACACACCGCACTCAACTCCATTTGAGTCAGAGGGGCCTCGCTACGACGCCTAGTTTGCTGTGCCCCACTCCCGCCTGCCCGTTGTGTCACTGTCAGTGTTACAGGACAGACGGGTTTGGGCAGCGGTGGTTCACTTTCCACGTCCTGTTTGTACTCTGCCGCCTCCTCTTCGAAAGCGTCCCAATCATCGTCCACTTGCTCACCATCACCATACGCACTGTCCCCAGACTCCCGCATCACGGACGCCACTAATACACGCCTCCTACTTTGAATATTTTCCTTCTCTCGCCTCCTATACTTTTCCAACTCTAGTCTGTCCCCTTTTTCCAGTTTTCCAATCCGCATCGCGCCTCGCAAATCTGCATTTTCCAACTTCAGCCTCTCACACTCCCTCTGTACTGCCCGCAACATCTCCTCGACTTGGCGATGTTTCATATTATCTGCCAATGCCATATGCATTAGACCTGTCTGTCGGCTATAGTTGTCTCTAGTCTCGCCTTCTCTCTGCAGCGCCTGCTGAAGAGCTAGGGCAGCATTTCTCCCTTCTTTCTCTCTCTCCTTCTCATTAAAATAATCCCGCTTATAGCGGGCTGCCTGCTCTTGATGTTCCTTACCCTTGTTACTGTTTAGCATCAACCAATATTTTAACAATATCATCTTTCCTTTCGTTCTTAATCTCCGTTTCTCTCCCAGTTTCTGAACCGGAGCTCAGTTCCTCAAAGGAGTGAGGTCCGGTCGGCTCCGGCACCGTATCATCGTCTTTCCCCAGTTTCAACTTCTGAACTGCCCTCACTATCTTCTTCTGGTCACTATTCGCCCAATCTATGTCCGCCATCTTGCGGCTTTTCCCCAGTAATTTCAAATCCTTAACAACCTTATCCTTAACGACCTTACTGCCACCCAAATCCTGCCTTCTTCTCCAGAAAGTCAGATATCAGTCTCTTAACTACCTCAAGACACTCAACCCGTGTCTAACCGCGGTTACCCTTCAATGACCTGCTTCTCTTCGTTTATTTGAATATCACCACTGAATATCCTGCCGACTCCGCCAATTGTTAGAGATTCCATTAACTGATTGACAATGAGGTTACGGCCAACCTCCGATCAATCAGTTCATACAGAACATCTCTGTGTAAAAGCAGGTTTGTTTATTCAGGTTCACCCGTTAGGGTTGACACTAAACGACCAAGTGGACAACAGTTTAAGTCAAGCCCCGAATCGCAGTAATTATGGAGATATACTACCCGGCGAGGTCGGACGAAGAAGGGGCCGAATGACCGCATGTCTGGCCCTTATAACCCTTTGCGCCCCTCCCCGACCTTCACGTGCACATCTCATGGACAAGGCTCTTCCTCCAATCATTCCCGACTCTGCCCTCCAGGCAGGTGCGTCATCCTGCGGGGTGTTCGCGCCCGAAAGTTACAATGTTCACACTCCACCCTCATGGCGTTTGCACACCGCTCTCCCTTTTCCTCCTGTCTCTCAGGTCACGTGAGGGGCGTATGGTCAACTCAGCTCTCCAATCCCAGCCCTCTCCAATACAAACCCCCGCCCCCGCCAATCCACCATGTGTCACAACGTCAAACCTGAATTCATATCACAACACATTCAGCCCGTTGACAACATTGAATTCCAGTCATTTTTAGCTGAAAATGAACAACATACGTCAAGGCAACAGGGCATTCAACAACAACTATGTGCTTTTACACAGCGCCCTCCACGTGGGGCAGCATCTCAGTGCTCTCTGGGAGCCAGGGAAATTTGACTGTGGGCACAGTGAGGTAAGATTTGAAGACAGCTCAGTTCTGAGAAAGGGTTGTGGACTCAAAACTTTCACTCACTTTCCTCTCTACATAGACATTAATAATAATCCTTGCATTTGATAATATTATTGTTATTATCATCTATGTAGAGACGAGAGTGAATGAAAATTTCGAGTATCTTATCATATCTTATCGACGTCTCAAGGCGCTTCACAGAATAAACCGTACAGTGAATTGGCTGGATATTTATGGATGAAACGTGGCAGCCAATTGCGCACGGCAGCGTCCACACAAACAGCTGTGGATTGAAAACGACCAATTATTTATCATTGTGGGTTTTTTGGAGGGGTTATTATTGGGCAGGTGGAGTAAGGCCTTTGTGGGCTTTTGTGAGAAGTCACATCCCTCACTAACCTTGAAATGGCCATAATAGCTTCTTCAAATGTTCCAGGATCCATTCTGTAAAATATATATTTTTTAAACATTAATAAAAAATCCTTACCTCACACCATCGCCTTTCACGTGACGCAGTGACTTTCGCATCAGTTCGAGCCCCAATGCCCTCACCCTCCACCCCCACACAAACCCTGACACTGCAGTAGGGTGTTGGAAGAGGGGGTGGGGGGCAAGAAAGAGAGACAAAGAGACAGAGAGCGCTGCATTGTCGGAGAGGATGGTCTTTGGCCAGGATGTTAACCTCACTCACACTTTGTCGTGGTCTATTCAAGATTTACCATTGTACTGTTGGGCAGGGAAGATGGGCGATGGGGTGGGGGTGTGGGGGAGGGGAGATATGTGCGAGAAACGTCAAGAGAAACAAAGAGACACAGGTGATGGTTCGAGTGGTTCTCTCTACGCGAGGATACTGAAGCAATGTGAACCTAATGTTTGCAAGTGGAACCAGGCTGAGCAAACGAGGGAGGAAGGGAGGGAGGTTCCAGGAAGGGAAGGGATTTGAGCAACAACCACAACAACTTTAATTTATATAGCGCCCTCCACGCCGGACGGCGTCTCAGAGCACAACTGTGAGGATCGATCCAGAGAAGGTTTCAACCAGAAAGGAGATATTTTTGTACCGACAATGGCTTTCCCGTCCGCGAGTGCGCTGCCCCAGAGGCCTGGAAAAGAGAAAAGTGTCATCACAGCTTCAGTCTCTGTCACGCTTTTTCGACGGAAATCGATTAGACAGTGTCTCAGTCTCTCCAGCTTCCAAGTCAGGAGATTGTGGGTTCCATCCTCCTCACAGCCACAGACAGCCTCCCTTCCCACCCTCATAGCTCCCTCCCCAGATACACATAGCCCTGACCCCCACACACCCACAGCTCCATCCCCACAGACAGCCCTATACAAACACACGCACAGCCTCCTGCCTCAACCCAGGAACCCGGACCCCTCCCCCGCCCCCCACACACACACACACACACACAAGCCATGTCGCACAAATGCCCCCACTCCCCACACAAACACACAATCCTCCCCCCACCCCCTCAAACCACCGGATACACCCCAAACACCCAGCCTCTCGCCCTACATGCCCTCCCCCCGCCTCGCCACTCCACACACACGGCCTCCTCCATACACACGCACACATACACAGACCCTTTCACTACTACACATAGCCATTCGCCCCACCCCTACCCAAACAAACACACACATCCCAATCCACAATTACACAGCACCACACACACAAACAGCCCCCTAAACACACACACACCTGGCAAACAGATAATAATCATAATAATCCTTGCATTTGAGATCGCGCTTTTCACATTTATCGACGTCTCAAAGCGCTTCACAGAATATACTGTAAACTGAATCAACTGTATATTCGTGGGCGAAACGCGGCAGAGGGTGGGAGGGGGTGGAGTGTGGGGGGTGGCGGCTGATTCAAGAGCCTTTGCTTCTCCACCTATTCATCTACCTTTGACCCACAGAGATGGCTTTCTTTCCGTGTCAGGAATCTATGGGATTCACTGGATCAGTCGACAGTAACTAAATAAATGAACAGATAAACCTACTTGCTTCCTGGAAGTGATTTTAGATGTCGTCCTGGAGTGTGGGGCAAAGGAAAGGGGAGGAGGAAGGGGAGAAGAGGGGTCGCGGTCTTGGGGTTAGCCAAGTGAGCCTCTTGTACCTTGCAAATAGTTCAAATCACGCTCTTCATTCTTCTCTCCGTTTTCCTTTCCGGCTTCAAACGCTGCGTTGAACTGTTCAACGGACACGAACACACCCGGAGGTGGGAATCCAGCCTCCTGAGGAGTGAACTCAAACCAGGCGTCTGTCAGACAGGATCAACAACAACAACAATAACTTTGATTTACATAGCGCGCGCCACGCGGGACGGCGTCTCAGAGCACTTCACTATAACATAGAATCTTACGGCACAAAAGGAGGACATTCGGCCCATCTAGTCTGTGCCGGCTCTTTGAAAAGATCAACTCAATCGCACTCCCCAGCTCTCTCTCTCTCCCCATAACCTCACAAACCCGTCCTCCCCAAATAAACGTCTACCTCTCTTTTGAAAGTTGTTATCGAATCGGCCTCCACCACCATTTCAGGCAATGCGTTCCAGATTCGAACAACCCGCTAGAGATAGTGACCGTAACAAACACTATCACAGGGAGGGGCTGTAAAAATAATCAAAACTATGCAGATACTGGAAATCTTAAGCAAGGACAGAATCCGCTGGGAACACTCAGCAGGTCAGGCAGAACCTATCAGGGTAGCAATGTGGGTCAACGTTTGTGGTCTATGACCTTTCGTCAGAACCTCAGGTCACAGCTCAGTTCTGACAAAGGATTGTGGACTCAATACAGTCACTCACTTTCCTCTCTACATAGATAATAATCCTTGCATTTGATATAGCGCTTTTCATATCTTATCAATGTCTCAAATCGCTTCACAGAATATACTGTAAAGTGAATTGACTGTATATTTGTGGGTGGAACGTGGCAGCCAATTGCACACAGCAGCGTCCCACAAACAGTTATAGATTGAAATGACAGAGTGGGCAGACAGAGAGTGCAAGAGAGAGACTAGATGGAGGGAGTGAGAAAATTGAAGAGATTGAGAGAATGGAACAGATAGAGTGAAAGACTGTGGAGCAAAGTCAAAGTGCAGTGAGAGGAAGAGATAGAGAGAGAAGCAAAGAAAGTGAGAAATAAATATTAATTATTATAACAGAGAAAGTGATTATTTTCTTTAATAATAATTCTTATATTTAATACAACAATTTTTAATGCAATCTCAAAGTACTTCAAGAGTAGTGACTGTGTGTTTTGTGGGCAAAATATTTGACTCTCTCTCACTGAGTAATGGAGCACGGAATATTCTGCTCACTGTGTGTGTGTGTGTGGGGGGTGGGGGAGAGAGGGCATGCTGCATGTGTGGAGGAATGTGGGGTGCCTCTGTGTGTGTGTGGGGGGGGGGGGGTGAGCTGTGTGTGTGGTAGGGGTGCTGTGAGTGGGTGTACTGTGTGTGAGTGAGATGTGCATGTGGGTTGGGGGGAGGTGGGGGCTGCGTGTGAATGGGGCTGAGTGGAGTTGGTGGCTGTGTGTATAAACACCTTCAGCCCAGCTAGTGTGAATCAGACCGTCACCAAACCCACAATCACATAATGTTAATAACTAACCCCAACAGGAGAATAATATAGAATGTGAAATGATCAGCTTCACAGGGAACAACAACAGCAATAACATTGATAAACTGGTTATAAACTTATCTTTTAAGCTGCAACCACCATCTTTTCTACTGAAGTCAAGCCATTAAACACATTTTATTCTTCTGGCAACAAACTACTAAACACACAATGTTTTGAATGAAATAAACAGGTACATAAAACCCCAAACTGGTGGGTAATAAACAATTAAACAGCCTCCCCCTCCCCCCAATTCTGCTGGTAATGAGCGAGGAGAGAAGGTGTCTTTAGACCTATCATATAGTGTAACATGTAAAACACAGTGAAGTGACGTGAGCGAGGACAGTGGAGGCCATGACTGGTGTCAGGACACACTGGCTCCCATTTCTCACCGGGCCATTCTGTTATTCTCTCCAGCAGCCACACACACCCTGGTGACAGCCTGACATGTGACCAACAGCCATGTGTGTGTGAGGTCAGTGCAGGAGATGGTGGGTCCCCAGCACATGGTCAGGAGACAAGGGGACACACTGTGGTACCTAGTGTCTTCACTGTGTAGTCACTGGTGTGGGATCAAGTGGATCTCTGTGCTGCACATCAATGATTAGTTATTGCCTTCACTTCTCACAGCCGCTTCTCATGTGGGCTGTGAACAGCTCCGGCTCCTGGAAAACGTTCCCACAGCGACAGCATCTTTCAGAGCCTTTGTGGGTTTTCGTATGTATTCGCTGGTGACGGTGGAGGGACCCTGATCTTGTGAAACTCTTCCCACAGTCAGCACATTTATACGGTTTCTCACCTGTGTGTATTCGCTGGTGACTGCGGAGGGTGTCTGATCTCGTGAAACTCTTCCCACAGTCAGCACATTTATACGGTTTCTCTCCTGTGTGTATTCGCTGGTGACTGCGGAGGGATCTTGATCTTGTGAAACTCTTCCCACAGTCAGCACATTTATATGGTTTCTCTCCAGTGTGTATTCGCTGGTGAACATGGAGGGTTCCTAATGTTGTGAAACTCTTCCCACAGTCAGCACATTTATAAGGTCTCTCTCCTGTGTGTATTCGCTGGTGACTGCGGAGGGCACCTGACTCTTTGAAACTCTTCCCACAGTCAGCACATTTATATGGTTTCTCTCCTGTGTGTATTCGCTGGTGACTGTGGAGGGTCCCTGACTCTCTAAAACTCTTCCCACAGTCAGCACATTTATAAGGTTTCTCTCCCGTGTGTATTCGCTGGTGACTGCGGAGGGACCCTGACACTCTGAAACTCTTCCCACAGTCGGCACATTTATACAGTTTCTCTCCTGTGTGTATTCGCTGGTGACTGCAGAGGGTCCCTGACACTCTGAAACACTTCCCACAGTCAGCACATTTATACATTTTCTCTCCTGTGTGTATTCGCTGGTGAACATGGAGGGTCCCTGAACACGTGAAACTCTTACCACAGTCAGCACATTTATAAGGTCTCTCTCCTGTGTGTATTCGCTGGTGACTGTGGAGGGTCCCTGAACATGTGAAACTCTTCCCACAGTCAGCACAGTTATACAGTTTCTCTCCCGTGTGTATTCGCTGGTGAACATGGAGGTGCCCTGACTGTGTGAAACTCTTCCCACAGTCAGCACATTTATAAGGTCTCTCTCCTGTGTGTATTCGCTGGTGAACATGGAGGTTCCCTGAACGTGTGAAACTCTTCCCACATTGGGAACATTCATAACGTCTCCCTCCTGCGCTCGATCGCTGGTGTATCTGCAGAGAACCTGTCTGTGTCAACCCCTTTTCTCCATCAGCATCAGTGATGAATCCCTGACACTCTCTCTGCTGGGAGGATACAGTTTGGCTACAAGCTGGTTGTGTGGCTGATGTGTCTCGACGGAGCTCGGGATGTCTTCTGCTGTGTTTCTGAAGGAACTCGGCTCGAGTGAACACAATGTTACACTGAGGGCAAGGGTGAGACTCAGAATCATCCACTTTGGGTGCTGATGGGAGAAAAGAAAGATCTGTATCAGCAACATATGAGAGGTTTCTTTAGGAATTGCTGTTTGCCCAATGTTACTTAATCCAGGGATGTGGAGTCCTGTAGCTCAGTGAGTAGAACACTCGCCTGGCAAGCAAGAGACCTGGGTTTCATTCCTGATGAAACCTTGGGCAACTTCCCTTACTCCACATGCCTGATTAATAATGCCTCAAGATGAAAAATATAATGAAAAATGATAATTTGTCATTCAATCCAAGACTTTTTGTCTTTTTATTATTGTGCTGTGTACAGCACTTGATCAAGTCAAAACACTTTCAAATGCTTCACAGTAACTACTGTCAAGTGTTGTGTTAGTGTTTGACTGTGAGTTGAGTGGGTGAGTGATTAGTCAAGTTTGTGAGATCATATTCCCGGATGTGAGCCTTGAACCCACAACCCTCTGATTCAGATGTTCAGACTTAAGTGAGGCCGGACAATCAGTGATGTACATTGCACTTCCCATCCCAATCCCACAGCTACAACAGACCCTGAACAAAGCTTTGAGTAACTGTCACTTATCTCCAAACACTCACGCTTGTTTAGCTGCTCTGTGTTCCTCATTGATGTGTGTTGGATACCCAGCTCCTCACCAAACTCCTCACCGTACCAGACGAGCAGCTCACACCGAGGAGGAACAGGCTGGCACGTCCTGTAATATACCTGACCCCAGTGCAGAAAGGCGACCAGCGTTTGCTCCTCCTCCTTCCGGGCACAGTTAACGTACCTGAAACAGGAGAATAATAATACTTATTAGTAGTATTTGTTACAGCAACTGTCACATCAGGAGGATGTCTCAAAGCGCTTCACAGGATAGACTGTGAAATAGTGACTGCGTGTTTTGCTGACCAATGTGACAGCCAATTGCACACAGCGACGTGCCCTTGAACACCCATGTGAACTGCCAATTGTATTTGGGGAATTGTCAGCCAGGAAATCAATAGAGAAAGAGGTAGAAAAACTCTATTCTATTCAGTGATGATCTATTCAGCACAGAGACCTGTAGCTCAATGGTTAGAGCACTTGCCTCCCAAGCAATAGGTCTGGGTTTATTTCTTGGAGAAATCTTACGCAAGTTTCCTTTACCCTCACCCACCTCATTTTACCAGGAGTAACAATAAATTTGCTTGTTAGTCGATTGGCAGACCGATAGTAAGAAACACAACATTTTGTAACGGAATCAACAATGGTTTGTGGGACACTGCTGTGTGCATTGGCTGTCTCATTCATCGACAAAATACACAATCACTATACTTTACAGCATTCACTGCAAAGCACTTTCAGATATCTCATTGACGTATCTCTATCGAATAAAAGGATTATTATTATTATGACCAAAACCGTGGCTTTGAAATAAATCAAGAATCTTGTGGAGTCTCTCGTTCCTTCACCACATGTAGGGAAGGAACCATCGCTCACGGCACCTGCATTGTAGACAGTGGTCCCTTACCTCATCCAGTTTGACTTTGATTCATCCTTTGCATCAATATATTCTACCTCCCCGTTCTCTTTGGTGATCTGCAGAAAGATATTATCCCAGATTACAATAGTAAGTAATAAGAATCCTTGCATTTGATGTACAGTATATCACTTTTCGCAGCTACCAGATGTCTCAAAGCACTTCACAGAATACACTGTCAAGTGAATTGACTGTATATATGTGGGTGAGATGTGGCAGCCAATTGTGCACAGAGTGTACTACAAACAGTCGTGTGACCAAAGTATTTTTGTTTTGAGGGCAGTAGGCAGGTTATTATCTCTGGCAACGCGATCTGTCAATCGAGTAACAACCAGGTTCCTACTTACTATTGGGTAAACAGAGTATTTACTCCGCAAATACTATTGTGCGGAGTAAGGAAACTTGCCCAACATTTCACCCTCCGAGGAATATAACACTATCTCGCTTGCGAAGCGAGTGCTCTAATCACTGAGTGTCGTCGTCCCCCACCCCTGGGTGAATTTCCTGAATTTCCAATTCACTCCCTCCTGGATATCCTTCTACTCTCTACTTCCCACCACCCATCCTTGTTCAGGCCTGTCTCAAGAACTTCCTGTTTGATCACATTTTCTGCCATCTTTCCCCTCTCCTCCCCCTCCACTCAACTCCACCTCAGATACCAAGCCAGGACTGTCGAGCTCCTTGGGACAATGTAAAAGACAGAAAAGCAAATCTGTATTGTATTGTACAGTGTTGTGAATATTGTGAAGCAGGCGTTTCAGTAATATGCTAATGTATGACATGCAAAGTTTATCAAACCTCTGTTTGATATAACATAATTTAACAGTAATAATCACTCACCACCCATGAATAGTTACTGTCGGCAGCCAATTCACCATCTGCTAAAACACCTTCATATGGTCCAAAGTGGACCCCTTTGGGTATAGGCTTGTCTTGATTCCACACACCAAGCCCCGCGTTGGCAATATGTGAGGGTGCTATACTCAGGCCCTCTGGCACGGTGAGTCGGGCTCTGCCTGGTTGGTTCATTGGCACATACGTGTCTGGTGTGAATATGGGGAAGCCATGTACAGGACATTTCTCGATGAAATACATTTCACAATCTGCACAAACTAGGAAAATGATATAATATTAATTATCTGAGAACGACAGGCAAGTCAGTCTAACGTCAATAGTGGGCAAACTTCTAGAATCTATGATCAGGGACAAGATAGATATTCACTTAGAAAGATATTGGCCAATAAAGGACAGCCAGCATGGATTTATTAAAGGCAAATCTTGCCTTTCAAATCTGATACAATTTTTTGATGAGGTAACGGAATGGGTGGACGAGGGGAGCGCAGTTGATGTAGTTTAAATGCACTTTCAAAAGGCATTTGGTAAAGTGCCGCATGAGAGGCTTATTAGGAAAGGGGAGGCCCACTGCATTAAAGGGACAGTGGCAGCATGGATCAGGCCTCAGCTGGAGTACTGTGTCCAATTCTGGTCACCACATGTTAAGACATTGGAAAGGGTGCAAAGAAGGTTTACTAGAATGGTGCCAGGATTGAGGGACTTCAGTTATGGGGAAAGGCGAGATAGGCTAGGTTGATTCTCTTTGGAACAGAGAGGTTTAGAGGAGACCTAATAGAGGTTTATAAAATCATGAGGGGATTCAAAAGGGTAAATAAGGAAAAACTGTTTCCACTGGTGGGTGAATCTGTAACTCGTGGTCACAGATTTAAAAGAGTTTCAAAACGAAGCAGAGGGGAGCTGAGGATAATTTTTTTCACGCAGCGGGTTGTTCAAATCTGGAATGCATTGCCTGAAATGGTGGTGGAGGCCGATTATATAACAGTTTTTAAAAGAGAACTAGATCTTTATTTAGGGAGAACAGGTCTGTTAAGTTATAGGGAGAGCGCGGGCAGTGGGATTGAGTTGCTCTTTTCAAGGAGCAGGCCCAGACTAGATGGGCCGAATGGCCTCCTTTTGTGCCGTAAAATTCTATGATTCCATGATAATATATTGAAGTGTGATTCCACCACCCACAAATTGCCACTTGTAGAAATCTCCACACCCACACAACACTCTGTATCCCAATCCTCACCGGGCTCCACTGACTCTCCCCTCTCCAACACAAACCATTTCAAGATCCATCCCTGCTCTCCCTGTTCTGTGACAGCCTCCTGTTTCTTTGACTTGATCATACCCAACTGGGGTTGGGAGACCTACTCATCCTCTGTCTGACCCCACTCAGCAAACACAGGTACATTCCTCCATGTCACCGTCCTCAACTCCACAACTCTCTGTTCCTCCACATCGATCCCCCTTAATCTATCTTTAAATCCTTCCTAAAGATTGACCTCTTCAAATACTCCTAAGGTCAACTCCATCGCACCCTCGATCACTCAGCATCCAATCCCACTGCGGTACATTGATCCAAGATGCTGAGCTCCAAATTTTACTGTCAAGTGTAGTGACTGCGTATTATGTTGGCAAGGACAGAAAGAGAGAGAAAACATTCCCTGAGATTTTGATATCCACACGATCAGGCACTGATGAGTGAGGTTTGATGTCTTATCTAAAGAACAGCTTTTCTGACATCATGTCATCCCCTCCCACCAGTTCTGAGCTGCAGTGTCAGCCTAGACTGGGAGCTGATTGTCTACTATGTGGGGGCTCAAACCCACAAACTTCTGATTCAGAGGGCAACCAACTGAGCCAGGCTGACACCTGCCTGATTCTACACTGGACTATCTGATGCTGAGAAACTCAGATTGGTTTTCACATACGCAGGTAATGTTCATCACGAAGATCCCCTTCCTTGGTGTAATTTTGTTTCTCTCTCTTTCTCAAACCGTATCTGCTGCTCCCAGTGTCTACTCCACTCATTTGATTGTGTTTGGAGATCAAACCCTTTCCAGTTCTGCTCCCCGTGGGTTAAATGAAGAAGGCGGTGGGCAACATGTTTTATGAGACATACCAGACATGAGAGGTTGTAAGGAATTCCTTCACTCAGAAGGCTTCAGTAAAAGCCTCCGAGTAATAAATGGAGAATGGAATTGGAAAGTGCGAATCAGGACAAAACAGGAAACAGCGTCAGCAATGGCAAAGCCCCAATGCCCCAACTGGCTCCTGTGCTGACTGTTTCTGGGTAGATTGTTACAGGAAGAATACCTTGTTTAGATGTACTGGGGGCTTCATTGTCCCAAACTGAGACAGTTCCTCTTGTGACCAGACGGCTTTCTTTGTTTGCTGCACCCATGTCTTCAGTCAAGTCATCCCCATGCTCAGCTGATCCTGATGGTAGGTTTGACATCTCTGTTTTGCTCTAAAATGATTATTTAAAGAATGGGTAAAGGAATAATTAGAGCGTGTCAGCCTGGCTCCATCGCTCAGTCAGAAAGTTTTTGGTTTCAAGCACCACTTTGGGAATCGGAACCATATGATCTAATCTGTCACTGTAATGCAAGCCTGGCGATGTGCTGTCTTTTTGGTTCTGCCATTCTTCACAACAGATGTTGAACTTAGTTCCTGTCAGGCTGTCAGGATGGAGTATTCTTCCTAATTTGTCAGGCGCAGTGTCCAATATACTAGCACATAACTGGTTACTAATCTCAAGATGACTGCATAGATTAGGCCTTTCTTCACAGGAGAAGAGAAGACAGGACGCAATAGAGGTGTTTAAAATTCTGAAATGGTTTGATCAGACTAGCGTGAATAGACGTAACAAGACACAAGTATAATATAGCAACCAGGGAATGAAATAAAAATCTTCCCTCAGAGGGATGTTAAAATGTGAGTCTTGCTGCCAGACCCTGCCACAAATAGTATAAATGTGTTTTAGAGAAAGTAAGACAGACACATGAAAGACAAGGGTATGGGAGGGAGTAAGGTCTGGATAGACAGTGGATCAGGTGAATTATCAAAATGGAGTAGTTGGGCTGAATGGCGTATTTCATGCTATTTCATGCATGTGAATCTGTATAAAATGCATTGAATACTTAGCGAGTTACCTCCATATATTTCTTGATCGTTGCCTCCCTCTTCCTGGCTTTCATGCTGACCAAAGTCTTAAAGAATCTCACTTCTGCAAGGCAGAAAAGAAACGATACCTCACATCACACTGCACATCAGGACTTGACTGGTATCATTATATCCTTATGTGCGGCCGCGTTTTGCCCACAAATTGCAGTCAATTTTCCTACTCTTCTTCATCCTGCCCCAACTCCTCCCCCAGATGCCCTTGTCCCTTGGGATATCCTCTTGATGTGAAAGGCGTTATATAAATGTAAGTTTTGATTGATTGATTATACTATCACGGCGGACGTGGGTGTGGGGGGTGGTAACACACTACACCTTGTGCTTGGGTGATGTTGTCAGAAATGGTGTGTTCCAGAAGAGATCAACAAATGTCTTGTCTGTATCTGATCAAAAGGATGTTCACATGCATTGCTATTTGAAATGCAAACAGAAATTAAGCTCTCTCTCCTATAGTAGCCTGGCCAACAATCCCCAGATATAATCAGTCAAATGGTTGCCGGGTTTGCCTAAAAACTGTCACTACTATTTAGTATGTATCATGTGAGGTCATTTGGGACATCCTCCCAATGAGAGAGGTCCTCTGGCAAAGTCAGGGTAATTACATTGAGAAGTCCTCCTGAAGTGAAAGCCCTGTATCAAACACAAATGTGAAACCCACGTCTTGATGGCTTTCTGTATAGAAGCTTACTTGAAGTGGTCTTTAAGATAGATTTTGTTGTCCATTCCTCATCACTTGAAACATACACTGGAGGTGTTTGCTTACGATTACTCGTTAACATGAATGCTGGCTTAGGTACATTCAGCCCTGTTGACAACATTGAATTCTAGTCATTTTTAGCTGACAATTAACAACATACGTCAAGACAACAGGGCATTTAACAACAACTATTTACTTTTACATAGCGCCTTCCATGTGGGCAGTGTCTTGCTGTTGACTGGGAGCCAGGGAAAGTTGATTGTGGCCTTGAAGACAGGCAAGGAGGGCAATGCAGAGGTATAGAGACAGAAGCTTCACAGATTTGGGACGAAATCTGGAGCAGGACTCCCCATCATCATGTTTCTTGTCATTGCAGTAAAGTTTGTAAATAAATTATGAATTAATACAAACTAGAACTAGAAATTCCAGTGTTTAAGCCTAACCTCCTGAATCTCCAATGGTGGCTTACGTAGACTTAGAACTCATATTAGCTCATCTGATTCTCCAATTCAGTGCCTGGAATTTGTTGTATTGTTGTTTAGTGCCATATTTCTGAAGAGATTCTAAACAAAGGTAGTGGCTGCTTTGCAGATTGTTGGAATATGGAGGCACTGTATTAAAAATTAATTCTAGTTAGTTCCAATCAGGCACCAATTTAAAACAATCTATCCACAACATAGGCATGGTCAGCAACCTTTAGCAAACGGGAGAGAAACAACTTGTCTACACAAAACACCAGGTGCACATTCCCCTGCACTGAGACAACCTTGGGTCCATGCCAATAATCCAAGGAGTGCAATAACATCAGTAGCTTCTAGGATAAATAAAGAATAGGAGAAAGGAGAGAAAGAGTGGCTCATTACAACAGTTGGAGAGTGTCTCAGGGTAAACTGAGATCTCCAGCCTGCCATTGTTGTCCAGAACTACTGGACAAGGTCATGGTTCCAGTTGTTTTGTTTTACAGGCAGAGAATGGTCACTTAGAGAAGGAAAGTTAGACGGAGTGCCTGAATCTGACTTATGGTGGAACAGCATTGTATTCCACATTGAATCTACATCTGATTGTATGATTAGTCTGATTCTATTATTCTATCATATATTGTACGTGAACCTATCATTTATGAATTTACTGTTAGATAATAATCTTTAATCATTTGTGTATCTCTTAAACCATACTTATTGTAATAAAATCAAGGCTTGTTGGGTCCTGACTCTCGGGATCTGAAATCCCAACAAGATGGACGGTAGTGTTCCCGTACCACTATTCCAAAATAGATGGCAATTTTTCTTTCCCAGTTTTCTGACGCAATTTATAATTGGTCCCTCACCCCATCGTTGTTGGTGAGATGTTGCTGTACAAATTGATGGCCATTACAGAGTCACTACACATTAGCACCTAGGGATGTCCTCCCGACGTGACAGGCACTGCATATATGTAATTTTGTAGTTGTTGTAGGTTTTCCCATATAAACTATGGGAAGCACTTTACGGTGAGCTACTGGAATGAAAGGTGCTGTACTAAGTGTAACAATTATTGTTAAATCTTCACTGCAAACCATCATACCAACCTACTGCAATCATGGTTTCGTAGTTTCGCTTTATATTTTTATACCGTGTCTTCTCCCAGGCCCCCAACTCAGCCCAGGCCTCCTTCGTAAAGTAACCGGCAATGTCTTTATCGTGCTGGTCCCCCTGAAGATGTTTACACAGACATGTTATATGTTATACACAACTGTAGATTTACAATAAAAATAACAATGATTTTATAAACTACAGTGTTGAGGAAAGATTGGAGACATCCAGCCTATTTTCATTAGATCTCCCCCTATTGCCCTGACACTGACCCCCACAATAGCCATCACACTGACCTCCCCCCTATTGTCTCTCCCCAGCACTAACGCTCTGACGCGATCTCGCTCGGCGCCGCCTTATATA